>NDGN011548500.1:1452-11746 GCA_002564285.1 Tympanoctomys barrerae | reverse complement strand
ACTAACCTTGAAAAGCTAGGACCAAAATGTTGGCTGTCCTTGCAGCCCTTCTTTTTCTCTAATTTTTAGTCTGCAAACTTGTTAACCCTCAAGAAGAGGAGCTTATTATTACCCTGCAACATAGGCAGCTGAGCTTAACCTCACTATCTGTCTGACTATCAAACATCATTTTTTGATTAGTTCTAAAAAAACAAAAAAGAAACTGAGTAACAGAACTGTGTTAGAAATCTGAAATTATCTTTCTTTTTTTTGTATTTTAGGGAAGGGTCTACAGGGTGTTCAGGTTCTCACTACTAGATCAGACTCCAGCCTCCCAAGAACTGGGGTAATAGGGGCATCACCACGCCCAGTCTCAATTGCCCTCTCAGCACACCCCAGGGGTGGGGCTGGCACAACAGTCCCAGGGATCAAACCCCAAGACTCTGTGCCTTCAAGCTATTTGGCTGACCCTGAAATTATGTTTTTATTCTTAATTTTGAAACAAATCCTAATTTTTGGAACATTCTATATCCTATTTTTTTGTTATCTTCTTCTTGTATATGGGTGGAAGAATATGAGATGATCTCTTTTTATCAATTATTCCTTTTACTATTCATTTTGTAATTTCTTTCTTTTTATGCTTCTGGGCTTCATTCTGTATATTTTCTCCAAACCTACATTTCAGTCCATCAATCATTGTCTTCAGCTTTGTGTTCCTAGATGTTTGACCTGTTAGTTAAATTTTTAATTTTGCTATAATATATTTCTATAAGATCTGTGTGGTTATTTTGATAGTATCTTTTTCTTTTGAAATTCTTTTCCTACTTTTTTGTTACTTATACATTTTAAATTTATTTAATTTGCTTCCTATCCTGTATCTGATGACTACAATATCTACAGCATTTATGGGCCTGATAATGTTGTTTGTTGTCTCACCCAGCTCTAATTAATGGTTCATTTAATGTTTATTTTCTTTGTAAGTGTGTGAAATTACCTTTTGATTATAGATGTTCTTGTAGGTTTGGTTTGACACCTCGCAATGGAGACGGATTTTTTGTTTTCACCACATTCCTGGAGTCACTATCTATTAAAAATCATTTAAAGAATGGGCAAGTTAGCGATAGCCTTAGTAATTTGGGCAGCCAGATTACAAATTCCAGGCCCAACTGGGCAACTTAGTGAGGCTGTGTCTAAAAAAATAAATAAATAAAAAGTGTTTTAAAAAATTGTAGGTTGGAATTTTTTAGGGTCATACAAACTGCAAATTCTACCCAGAGCTCCGTGAGCACTATTTTATGAATGTGGAAGCTCAGTGGAGACTCTGTCTCTTGTCTCTCTCTGTCCCAACCCCCACTCCACTTCACCCTTTCCTACTTGTTCATGGGAAAGGCCATTACAGATTCTCTTCCGTGGTCAGGTGTAGCTTGGTTTCCCACCCTCCCTGAGAACATGGAACATTACTATGAAGCTATCTAACATCAAGGATCAGCATATAGTCACAAGACCACTACCAACTTCTATACTTGGTTAAATTTGAATTCAAGCTTTTTAAGTGTGTATAGCCATTGGGGATATTATGAAATACATAGTGAAGACCTAATTACATGTTTAAAGCCAAACTTTTAAAATTTTCTAATTTGGCTAGAGTAAAGCAAGTCTATGTTCTAATTCTGAGAACAATTCTTTTGTTTTGAGTTTCTGTTGACCTGAATTCACTTGTGATAGTTTAGAGTTCATGTATTTAATGCAAAGAACAGAGGAAAAAAATGAAAATCACTCAGCCTGGTAAACCTGAATGTCTTGTTTCTTTAAAACTGATATTGTTTACTAGGTACAGTGTGTATCTACCCTCACTTTAAAGCATCTCAAAATTTTTGTGTTAATTTCTGTATTGGGGGGGACATTACTTAGAAAAGACAAAATGCTTTGGCGTCAAAGGAAGTCAGCTCTCATTCCAGGAAAATGGTGTGTATATCTGATTTCCTTTTAAGCAATTTCAGATTACTGAATATATTTATAATGGGTGGTGATTGTTAATCTTTGGAGCTAATAACCTTATGTTTCTTATTAGTGGTTTTAATAGGACAGTCAAATAATGTTTTAGCTAATAGTTTTATTGTTTTTAGTGGGAAGGAAACAGTATCTTGTTATTATTCAAGAAAAGTATGTTGTTTCTTAATGATCTACTACAAATGAAATTGTTGTCTGCCATTTGGCTTCCATCGAGTTAATTTTGATATTTTGCAGAAATAAAGTTCAAATTTGGTTGTATAGTGATCATTTGCAGTTTTGTTCTTTATAGTCTTTTAGAATGACCGTATTTTTAGCCCTCCTGGCATATTAAGCATATTATTTAGTTTTAAGATAATGTTCATACTATTTGAAAGGGTAAAATTGTAGTGCATTATTTCATAGGTTGAATTTCATGGCTCACGCTCCCCATTGCATCTTTACCGCTGGCAATGTCTTTGTCCATCTGGTTGGGTGTAGTCTAGGATCTGGACTGTCAGGATTGAGGATCATCACATTTTATCTGAGAGGGGTCACTGAGTCTCAGTTGTTTTTGAATAAAGAGTAGTTTAGAATTCAGTTTCACTTCTGTTGGAAATCATACATATTATCCCAGTATAGTTTTTATAACTTTAGGGATTGTTAAAATACGTAGGTTTTTAAAAAAATAATCTAAAACTGTGTATGCCTTTTGTGAAATTTTAAAAGAACATAGTAGAATAGTTTTATTTGAAGAAAAAGTGCATCAAAATTATTATGGCTTCAAAAAATTAGCATTTGATCAGTTGCGTTCCTCAGTTCTTTTATTTTTGGCCCAAACACAGATGTCTGGACATTATGGGGGGTGGGTGAAGAATGAAGTTGTCATCAAGCAGAACGTGGTATACTGCAGCTTACAATCCTTCAGAAATAAACATGCACAGTGTGGCAAGGGACAAGGTGAGCCTTACTGAAACATGGCCTTGTGAACACAAATAAAATTCAGAATGAAAAACTCATGGTCACATTTCCTGATTTCAGCATCTGAGAGCAAAGCAGGCCGGAAAAAATCTGCAGGATGTGCCATCCCTTCAATTTGCCATGCTAGCTCCAATATTACCAACCTCCAACAACATCTTAGATTTAGTGTTGGTTCTTTCAGCGTTTGATGTTTCTGTGTTTCTTGTTTCTTGCTTGTGTGTTTTTGGGATCAGTATATTTCAACCAGTATATTACTCTAACACTATAGAATCAGAGTTTGCACCTGCATGTTTGAAAGTTACTTTACGTAAATATGATAACTGTAAACACTGACACATCTGCTAATATCACCTAAAAATCTTTTCCTTATGTTTGTAGCCAAGTTCATATAAGAAGGTCAATCAATACAATATATTGCATCTCCTAGTTAACTATTGATCTAGTCACCAGATTGTGGAAGCAGGAATGTATTGCCAAAGATAGGAAATATACAATAGTAAATAATGCACAAAACAGGGAGTAAATTGAATTTTTGATTAATTCTGTTGCCCACATAGGTATGGGTAAATAAAGACATGGTTGTGATTTTTTTTAATAGCTGTGATTTTGAAAGCCTGCAAACCACATGCTCTATCAATGATTATGGAGCATCCACTACCTACATAAAGTTTATTCATAAAAAAGTCTATTGTCTTTTGCCAGCTTTCTAAGAGAGTCTAAGAAAGTTATTCAGGAAACATTGTAGGCCCTTCATATAAAGCCTCATACAGAGAGTAATCTTGGGAATTACAATATCTATTGTAGGGCTGAAGAGAAGCTCAGTGGACTAAGCATCAGCTTAGCCAAGTGCAGGGCACCACACGACTGCTGCAACCCTCCCTACCTCTGGCATGCTGAGCTTGAGACCAAGATTGGGCATGGTATGTACACACCTGTAATCCCAGTGCTGGAGAGGCTGAAAACAGGAGGATCATTATGAGTGAGACCTGCACCAAATACATTAAATATATGTCTGTTGTGAGTATAGCTATCTACAATACATGGAAGTTATGAGAATCATATTCTTAAAAATTAACTCATATTTGAATAATTTTCTATTTTCTTCATTACTATATTCATCTGAAACTTGTCAGCATTTCAAAGGAAAGAAGCCACTCACTAATTAGTCCTGAGGGTGCCGAGCAACTGCACATGTGCATGTGCATGTGTATGTGTGTGCATACGTGTAGGAGGAGAAATAAATTCAGAAGGACTAGGCTTTTTTGTTATTTAATGCCTATGTTATTTTTTCCCCCAGATTTAGTTTTCTTTATGGTTAATTTTCTTAGTACATTAATGAATTCTGATGTTTTCCTTACAATCTCATGTTTGTTATTTGAGTTTGCAGTGTGGCAGTGTCCTTGTTTTCTCTTATGTTGGTTACAGGTTTATTGGACCATTGAAGAATTTAGTGTCTTTTCTTTGAAACTTTTCCACAGATTCTATAGATTGAAATAGCTTCTTTGTAACTGACGTCACCCACGACCTCAGGAAATTCTCGATCTAGACTCCCTTTACCTTTACTCACACACAGGATGTGAGAGTCTTGATGCCCTTGAATGGGGTCAGTGGCTTTGAAGTATGAGAGGGTTGGAAGATGCAATGCAGACTTCTCTCAAGCTAGTCTGTTTAAAAGAGGAAAGGGTCCTTGCCAGACCAGCAAACACTTCCACAAAACAAAACAAAACAAAACAAAACAAAACAGAAACAGAAATGAAACCCAAAGAGATCACCTAAGTGCTATTGGGACAGTGAAACAAGAGCCCTCATGCATTGCTGATGAGATGGAAATTCAGGAGATTGTTGTCAGTGTCAAGCAAAGAACACACACACACACACACACACACACGTATCCCAGTAGTCCAGTGATTATACTCTTCTGTGTATGTTCCCCATTAATTCTTGGTGAATTTCGCCATATACATCTAACGCTTTTCAAAAAGCGTTGTAATAGATCAAAGCGAATGCATGGGTACAAGCTAAAAGCGACTCCAAGCTGGGTATGGTGGAATGCCTATAATCACAGCTACTTGGAAAGCTGAGGCAGGAGGATTCTTTGAGTCCAGATGTTCAAGACTGCCTGAAGAAACATGGCACAATTTCACATCAAAATAGTACCAAATCATGAGCCCAAATACCCACAAATGGCCCTGCCCACCCCCAGTGGGCACTGAGACAGCAATTAAGAATGAACGTGGTGGCATGTGCCTGTAATCTCAGCTCTTCGGAGGCTGTAAACAGGTGGATCACTGTGAGTCCAATCTGGTAGTGAGACCCTGAACACCCTGTAGACCTTTCCCTAAAATAAGATTTAAAAAAATCCACAAACAATAAAATGAATAAATCATGTGATATAGTCACTCATGCAATGAGATAGTATATAACAATACTACAAATGAAGAAACTACAGATATACTAAAGGTTGTGGATCAATCTTAAAAATGTAAGGTAAAGCAAAATAAACCAGACATGATGAATATGTTCTATACCAATTAGGGCCCATCGATAAAAAAGACATAATTCAACTGCATCTGGGAGTATACAGTTACACAATAAAACCTTAGTGAAACTCAAAGAAGTAAATGCCTTTCAGGAATTCTGGTGCCAGCCACAGGAAGGAGGAATTTCTATACAAGAAATGGCAGGGCTAGGATTGTGTCACAGTATGCCTTGCCATAAATGTGGGCCAGGTGGCTATTCATGTGAATAGTTCATTAAGTTGTACATTTTGATGCATTTGTCTCTATACATTACAATCAATAATTTAAAATACAGGAATTAACTATTCCAGGAAAAGAAATTAAGATGCAAATAATAGGTGTTGATGTGAAGGAAGTTTCAGGGTCAGTCTCAAATTTGCAAACTCAAGGACAGCCTCTGCTAATTGCATCTTGCTCTTCCCTCAGCCTGCTGTGCCTTGTTATTATGGTGCATGCAGCAAGCTGTGGCCTGCTGAGAAGCTCCTGCGAGAGTTTCAGGGGATGAAATCAGGCTGGAGAGAAAGCCTTACATCTGAATCCCATTACTTGGGTGAGGTTGAGGCAGATATTTCATGTTACTATACCTCAGCTTCTGTGTGTGTGTGTGTGTGTGTGTGTGTGTGTGTGTGTTTATATATTAATTCACTGTGTGTAATGAAGGAAGTGCTGGAATCCAGCACTAGCCAAGCACCTAGTGTGCCCTTCAACCTCTGACCATCATGAATAGAAAATGCTGGAAGGAATAGATGGAAATGAAAAGCCCCTTCATCTTGGCATGTGAGCGATTTGCAATCACATTTGGATTCTCAAAGTGCTGCTTGATTGGAGATTAACGTGTGGGTGGATTGACCTTTCTTGTAAGAGCTGTTGTTTTTGCACTAAATGTGTGAAAAACAAATTTCAAATAGCTGCCCTATTGCACTTCTCTTGTGATTCCTATTATCACCCTTTTAGATTTCTCAGCAATAATGGCACTTATTACATACACTGGAGGCCCCCACTTACCTTTTCTCTAAATATTGTTTTTTCTTTTCTTTCTTTGGATGGAATTTTTTAACAGAAACGTTAGTTTGTTCACATTTTTCATACTGTCAATATATAGTTTCTTGACTGATTTGTGTTTGAGTTCCAAAAATACCTGTTTCTGGAAATAAAAGAAGGTTGGGAGTACTTTTATATTGGTTGTTTACTAATTTGTAGGGGAAAAAGTGTCATATTTAATTTTTCTTAGCTTTCAAACTTATTAGTTATACATTTTCTAAATAGACATTTCCCCCAGTGTTATTTATTTATTTATTTATTGCTTTTTTGGGGGAAGTGTCTACAGGGTGTTCAGAGTCTCACTACTAGATCAGATCGGACTCACAATGATTCTCCTGTTTATAGCCTCCCAAAAACTGGGATTACTGGCGTGTGCCACCATGTCCAGCGCCTTAGCACAGCAGGCCTGGGAATTGAATCCCTGGCCCCTGCGCCTGCCTGCAGGCACTTTAATCCAAGTTTTTTAAAATAATAAATATTTCCTATATGTTGCCTTCTATGTAGCAGACGATTTTTCTTGCTGTAACTGTCAAATTGCAGCAGATTTGGTTTCTTAGCAAGTTCTGACATTTCTTTAATTAAAAAAATAGTACAGATAGTCAAAACGGTCACGTACCTTAAGACTCTCTAATAAAAATAATTACAGTATTGTTCATCCAATAGTTTACCTTTAGTGTGGCTGCCTTTATTTTGACTTGTTTTGAGTTAGAAGACAGGGGGTCTTGCAGATGAAACTCAGCTTCCTAAATCAAGGGCAGGTAATGTCACTATACATAATTCTGAGGTCTTCCATATTGTATGCAGACTAAAAAGAAAGTGATTTTATTTTCCATGATGTATCATATAATTGGCAATATTTACAACCTTTATGCTTAATGTTTATACTTTTTTTTTTTGCAGTACTGGGGATTAAACTCAGGACCTTGTGCTTGCAAGACAGGTGCTTATGCCACTGGGCTATCCTCCTGGCCTTTCTATACTTATATATGGTTGGAACTTACTTTAAATATTTGAAAGCTATATCATATATTTAGAGAATATCATATACTTCTTACTATAGCAATGAAAGTCTGTATAAAGATCAAATACATATAGGATATATTTTACTCAATCTAATCAGCTGATATGTGATACTATATCCCTTATAGTAAGTTATGATATTTTAGTTGGATGATATCTTTTTCTGTCTCATAGCAGTGCCAAGTCATTAAAAGACTGACATTTAATTCTGGAGTTCAAGGTCCTTAAGTGGCATTTGTGAAAGAAGGTTTCCTATTTTAATGTTTTGTCTCTATTATTCATATCATTTTAAAAGCATATCACAACGTAATTTATTCTAATAGCCACATACTAAGTTTTCCAAGGAGAACTTTTATCCTTGAAAAATCAGTTGGTTTGTCTTATTTCCCTAAAGCTGACCTGTAGATATTCCCTTAGTTGGTTCCCCTTCTTTTCATAGGCCACCTGGGGTGAGACCTAGTGAATCAACTTACACTGATAAAGTCCTCTTACTCTTGAAGCATCCTATAGAGTAGAGCTCATACTGACTTCAGGTATCGCTTTATGAACAGTGAACTAACAACTAGCTCACTGAGGAACTGAGGAATTGTAGATTCATATTCAGGAAGTAGATGGAAGTGTGTTCGTATTTCAGTGTCATTGGACTGTCTAAGTAAAATGCCATCCAACGAGACCGTGAAGGCCAAGAACAACCAACAGTTTAACCATCTTGTAGAACATAAGACAAGACCGTTGTGCTTAACTTCCTCTGGTCCTGCTGCTGTTTGCAAAGAGTGACCTCGTAGATGGTGACCTCTGCTATCGGTAAACATGACTTACTGTGGAAAGGAGGCAGGTAACTCTCCACTAGCATCGGGTTAGAATTCATCTGAGCTTTATCAAAATGTTCAAAGTCAAAAGCTGAATGTTGATTGAGCTACTTGAAGTGTTCCCAGCAAAAGCATGAGAGGGATATTTAGGACACTAAGAAAAGGCAGGAAGGACCCACATCCTAGTTTCTGTTCCTGGCATGCATATTGATGAATAAATAAAGGAAAGGGCTCCTGAGGTTCTAAGTCTTCTCTGCTCCTTGGGATGAACTTCTGGTGGTCTGTCTGGTTAAGAAGCTCATGCTGACTGCTGACCCATCTTAGGCTGTACAGCTGACAAATAAGCAACTGCCTTCTAACCAAGTTTGAACTCTATCCAGCTCTGTGGAAAGTAAGGCTCTTTCCCTCCAGGATTCAAGGCCCAAACATGTTTCTTTGTTTTGTATGATGCATAAAGAGATTCTATAAAAACAATTCTGAAAGCTCCTTGGCACCTTAATTTGGGAAGCAATGTGGTGGATCCTTAGAAAGATGCTTACCCTGCCTGTGCCCTCTGTAAGAGCACTTTGGCATGGAGGAGGAACTTCAGCACAGCAGGTGCCAGTGAGAGGACAGGGTGTGTGTGGGGGGGTTCCCTCTGCCACAGGCTCTTAGTACCACAGCCATTCCTCTAGGTTTAATTTCCTCTGTGGCTGAAAAACAGCAAGAATAATGGGGGTGGTGGGGAGCTAGTCTTCCTTCTGCATTGAGTAAGGAGAAAAGCAGAAAATTGAGCAAGGTTGCTTAGGTTCACTAGATATTAGATCCTGGTTTTTAATAAAGCTACAGAAAATGCTTTATTATGAGTCTATTTTTGGATTTGCAGTTTTGTGTATCTAGCATTGGATTTGCAGGACAACCAAGATTTAATCAGTTTTAAGGAAAACTTTAAAATAATTTGATTCTAAAAATGCATTTTACCTCGTGTGGTGTCAGCCCAATTGTTTTTTGCAAAACTAATCATTCCAAGGAACCCAGAGATGCCATCTCAGGGAGGTCAGAAACATCAGGTAAAACATCACAGCTATTTTTAAGAAATGTAGATAGCTGAGTTTCTTGAAAAAGAAAATCCAGAAGTCTTACATTTTTAACAAAAGATATCTGGTTGCTGAGAAATCCAGAGGGATAGATATTAATGACATATTGTTGTGTATTTTAACACTCAGGCAAGGGACCTTTGCATTACATTGTTCTGCTTCATTTTCCTTGCTTGTAAAGTGAGTTCTTGTTAACGATAGGATATACCCAAATGAACTGGTATTATTAGCAAGGAAAATGAGAGTATCTGTGACTAAAAATATCTGTGACTTATTTTTTTTCATAGTTAGATGAAATTTAATCATTAATTTTGCTTTTCATTTTATCAGCATCCCCTAAAATGTTTCCCAGGATTATCTAAAATTATTAATTAAAGCACAGGTAAAAGTTAATGAGATTGGAAAAGTGCTGGGGCTCATGGAGGAAGATAGTTCTGGCTACAGGAGAATCCGGAAGGACATAGTCATGGCCATCGTCATCATATCCATAATAACAGTTTGCATTCAAACAGTAGCTCTTCCTAGAGACGTCAGCGTCTGACAGATAATTTGCTTGCTTTCACAATATCTTGTTGCTGACAGAGGGCAGCTATGGTTTAAGAAATTGTGATAATTATCACTTTCTGGACTGTCTTATGCTGATGCCTCAGTTCTCTCTCCTTGACTCACGTGACCGCCAGAGCTATGCAGCCACAGCTCAGAGAACGGGAAGAACCAAGTGACCCCGAGTCTACCACAAGAGCTCCGTCCTCCTCAGGGGTTGTGCGCAGGCATCTTGGAAATCCTCCGCTGGATCTCAGTTCATGATGCTTCTCTGGTGCCTCTTTTTATTAATCTCTCTCTCTCTCTCTCTCTCTCTCTCTCTCTCTCTCTCTGTCTC
>NDGN011548499.1:7104-19941 GCA_002564285.1 Tympanoctomys barrerae | reverse complement strand
ACACACACACACACACACACACACTCAACAAGCCCAGTCTCAGATGACTTTAATTTCTGCAATTACTTATACACGTGTTTTTCTGGTTTGGTCAAATTGTTCATAGCATACTTTCTTTGTCCACGAGCATCGTCGGTTAAATACTGACGCAATTTGCCCACCATGTGCCTATGCCCGGTACCTTCATGGTCACCAGTACTCCTCCCACTCACCCTCTGAGGTAGGCACTGCAGTCAGCATCTTTCAGAAGAGAGACGTTTATTAAGGTTAAGTCCTCCACAATCTCAGTGGTGGTAAGCAGTGGAGAGCATAGTTTAGTCCAGAGAGCCTCACCCTATAACCCGAGCCTAACACCATCACACCATTTAGCTAGGTCCCAACCAGGCTCAAGGAAAAGGACAGAGGTACAGGAATGACTGAAGGATGGAGGGCACATCATGCTAATGCAAGTCTGAGCTTCTTCTCAGAAAAAAATTATTTGCAGAGAAATGGGGACACTGGGGCTAGGGAGATGATAGCTCAGAGATCTGAGCTCCTGCCTACCAATTGCAAGGACTTGGGTTCAGTCTCCCATACCACATGCCTTGCCCTGGAGCCCTGGAGTCCTGGGCATGCTGAGCTGGCCTCAGAAACCAGGCGTAGTGGCACAGGCCTATAATCCCAGCTCTGGGGAGGCAGAGACAGGAGGATCACTATGAGTAGAAGCTGCGAAGCAAGACTCTGTGCCAACTAATTAATTAATTAATTAACTTTAAAAAAATCCTCCATCATTAAATTCTTCTTTAAGGTACTTTTTCATGTTACTGGAAATTTGGGTAGATTTTGGGGTTTTATTTCAGAAACAAGGCTATGACCAAAAAAAGGTTATATATTAAAATGTTAATGCTAACACAAGATTATATTTTATTAATGAGTACCAATCCATGAAAAATTTCAATAATATGAAATTGTGGGGTCCTCTCTAGTTTTTCCTGTAGTTTGAAATGTGTGATATTTTCATGAAACCACTTTTGAGTCATTTCATCTTTTCTTCCTTTAATAAAATAGAAACTAAAGATTTAATTATAATGGCACAAAGATGGAACATTACACTAACAAGTTCATGCTTACTTACAATGACTTCTTCAGATCCTACAGCTCATTTTATTAATCTCAATGTGTTCTTTAATAATTCTGGAACTTTTGTATTTCACACTTTTTCAAATACATATTTTTCCTTCTGTTGTCAAACCTTTCTTTTTTTCCTTTTAGGTACAACTTCTCATTGACGGGCTCGTGAAGTACAGCGAAGTAGCTAAGTGTGCTTGACTCTTTCAAGAGGACAAACTTCTTTGTATAAAGTTGACATCTTAAGCTTATCTAACATCTCTCCTGTAGTTGAGTGCTTGTCACCTTAACACTGAGGAGCCCAACGACGTGCTGGGCTCCAGTACAGTTCCAATTCTGGGAAGTTAAGAATAAAGCTGAGTATTTCACTTATATTAAAATTAAAAAAATGAACCACTAGTCTGTTGAAACTTCTTGTTTATGTCAGCTGATTAACTGAACTTCTGGTATCACTCAGATTCAATTTCTAGAATATTGGTTTGTATAAATCTACTTCTCTATGCAATATTAGTGGGATCTGGGAGGCTTTGCAATTGTTTCAAGTGCACACATATGGTATTTTCCCCAAGATAATATTACAGATACTAAATTTTTATAAATTGGCATGGAAATATTGCATTTTTGGCACTGTGTTTTAAACTTTTATGGTACAATTTATGTGCATTGTTAATATTTTCTGAAGTAAACCATGGACAAAATTTTTATGTTCCTGATGACTGACAAAGCAGGATTTGAGAAATGATCCTTTATGTTTCTAATAAATTTAAGACAGCACATTTTTTAATTCAATGCATAAAGCAAAATAAGTGAGACTACAAGATATTGCCCATCAAGTGTATAATACAAGCATGCTTTTCAAATGAACTTTTAGAAACAAGAACTAAGTCCACCTCTTCCCTAATCTAGCTCAGCTCTGTGGCAGAGTTTGTGCTGTCAGTTCTGACGAGTAGCGTGTTCACTCCCAGCCGTCTTTCCAGTCCCATTCCCCAATGCTTCTGTCTACGAATTCTACCCCACCCAGGGTGGTCATGGGCTCCTTTCTCTTTCAGCAGCCTGCGATCTCTTGTCAGGACCTCATGAAGAATGTTTTTCTATGGTCGATCAGAATGTGCTGCTGCGTAGGACTGGTCAAATTGGAGTCTGGAAACTTCAGATCTGCCATTGGCATTGTCCAAGGCTCTTCTTCTTCATCTGAAATGAGAACAAGATTATGAAAATATAAAAAAATGGAATGTATACTTACTGTTCATTGCTCATGAAGAGTTGTTCCTGTACGCTTGAAGAATGCCAAATTCCAAAGACACTGACTTTGGTATCCACAAGGGTACTAAATGCCAGTCTCTTAGGAAAAATGATGTAGTATTTGGAGAATACCTGTGAAGTCCTCTTACATTTTATTGACTTACTTATGTATTTGGTTGTCTTTCTGTGTACTTCAGGCTGCCTTGAATTTACTATGTAGCCCAGGCTGCTCTTGGACTCCTAAGCAATCCTCCTGCCTCAGCCTCCAGGGTGCTAGGATTATGGGTGTGCACTACCACACCCACCAGTGCTCTCCTGTGCTTCAGGTCATCCTTATAATGCCTAATGGAACTTAAATGTTCTGTAAGTAGTTGTTACACGGTATGGTCTAAAGGAAAAAGACAAGGGAAAGAAGTCTACAGGTATTCAGTGCAGGTGTAGTTGCTTTTGGCCTAACTATGTACCTACATATTTAGCCCTGGAAATGTGTGCTGAACACTGCTTGAGTGACAGGTACTGAAGAGAAGCAGAGTGCCGGAAAAGCCCGGAGCCTGTAGCTGGGCATGCCCGCGCAGCGCTTCCGCGGCACGGATTCCTGAGCCAGGTACACTGGCACACGAGTGTAAACTCAAGTCCTGTTCATTGAGGTTGTTTTAGAAATCTTTGTTGATTTTCTGAAAGTAGTTTTGACCTACGGCTGTATAGACTTGTAGTGCTCTCCGGGGTAGAGTTCCAGTCCAAGCACGTGGGGGCAGTGGCGTACGGGCCTCCCACGGAGCTACTAAGGCAAACAGATGTGATTCTATTGGTGCAAATGCCCCCAGGGCAGATTTTAAGCTGTGGATGGGAAAAGATGCGCAGCACAACCTCACAGGCATGGATGGCCGGAGTGCATGCGACACAGTGACGTTTGAGTACTGCGTTTCATTTTAAGCTTAAATCTAATAGTGTTGTTTAATAATGGCTAATATATCTGTATCTATATCTATATCTATCTATACATATATATAATTGGTCCCCAATTTCTGAGAATTTAACAATCCATCTCATGAACAATTCTGAGTTCACTACAGTATGCTTCTAACCATTTTTTTCCCCTCTAAATCCACCATTCCATGAGCAGGGTTTGATTGAGTAGTATATTCCAGTGTTTGTACATTATAAAAACTTAATTACCAATTTTAAATGAGCTGTGGGGTGTATTTTAAAAGACTGATTGCTTGAGATATCTAAAATATGTACTTATACAAAAACTATTTATTGAGTGCTCACAATTTGCCAGATACTCTGTTAAGCTAAGATAGGAAGAAAAACATCATATGGTTAACATTGATCACCAGATCTGAAGCAACTGCTTGAGGAAACATGATTGCTTCCCTGTGAGTGCCTTTTAGTGCCTCTGCCTCCTCTTGTAGCTGATCAAGAGCAGGACCAGGCCTTGCTCACATGTGGGTTCCTTCAATGTTTTATTTAGCTTCACCAAAGAAGCAGTAAGTGCTGGCTTCTTTCCACGTCTGCCTTCTCCTACTTCGTTGGTCAGCACAGGGAGCCTTCACACAAGCCGCGCGAGTGTCAGGATGCAGAGGCAGGGGGGGAAGGGCCGTCCTATCTGGAACTGCCAGGAGGCCTACACATCCAACTGAGGATTCCTGCGACCTGCGCAGAAGGCAGGACCTGCCACGGTCCCACTTCATGGGTGAAGAAGCCCAGCTTCCAAGGCCTTAGCTCCCAGGCTTGGGATCATGAATAGAGGAGGGATCAGAGCTGGCCAAGCTCTCAGCTTCTCCCATGATACTTTTCTCCTTTCTCCTGCACTTGACTCAAGAATGCTCTCCTGCTGGTGTTGAAGTATGGGAGTGCTCTGGAGAATTTTTTCAAAGCCAGGAATAAGAGGGAGATAATGTAATATTTTAAAATCTACTTTTCAAATACAATTTCCTTGAGTATTGTTATTTGAGTGTCTCCTCTGTTAAGCACAATAGGAGGTTAAATAGTAATGTCTTGAAACTTGAGGGCAAGTAACAACAAGATCTGAAATTCTCTAATAAAGGGGTAAGTTGCAACCTGCACTTGGCATGCTTACCAGCAATCGCATGGAAAGTCAACCCTAACAAGCTTTTCTTCTTATTATTTTTGTTTTACTTTTAATTTTATTAATATTTATATTACTTAAGTAAGCCATAATTATTATTTATGTATTAGTGCAAGAATCATACTGCCACACATGCAGCCCAAAATATAGGAAAAAATATTCCTTCTAGAATTCCACACTTGGGGTAGACAATAGGACCGCACTCTTATTATATTAGAAGGAGGGAGAGATGCTTCAAAGAATTTTAATTCCAGAAAGACAGATTCATATTTTAAAGAGCCCATTCAAAGGAAGCACAAGATTCTTAAGAATAAAAGATGAAAAAAAGAAAGTAAGATTTTGTTAAATCAGTTTGTCTTCTGGACATATGTGCTTGATAGAACCATAGCCACTATGACTCACTCTACTAAAGTAAAACACAACAGAGTTCAATAAATAAAACAATCAAGCCCGAATCACATCGAGTTGCCTTGGATTTGCATTTTGATGACACTAAAAGAATTTCCAACTGCTTAAGGAATACATTCCCAACAAATCCTTGAGAAAACATCTTCTGTGACAATAAGCCTCTCAGAGAAAATAGTGTACAGAGAGCATATATAAGTAATAGTGATGGAATAATTTTCTAATCAGTTTTTTTATGATGAGAGTTTGAAACCCATTTCAAAGCAAGGGCTCCATCTTTTCAGGGCTTTATGCAATGCACTTATTTACACAGGAGGCAATGCCAAGGCTTTAAGAGCATGCGGGAAGTCCCAAGCAGTGACAGTAGGATGGAGAAGTAGGTTCTAGGTCACCATGCAAAACCAGCTGATGGCCTTCTCCAGCTGGGTGTGGCTGTCTGCTGTATTGCTCCAAAGAACTGGTTCAGACCAGGACCAGCAGCAACCCCTTGCCTTCAGTTAGGAGAGCTAAGGCTGTCTGCCCCGTCACAAGTGAAGGAAGAGGGGGCTCTGTGTTGAAGGGCCAAGTGAAGGGAAAGCAAGGATGATTAAAACTTAAATAATAACCACATTGCAATGCAGTTAGAATTCTATGCCAGGAGGAAAGTCAAGCATCTTTAGCAATGACTAATTAAAAATAAATTGATCCTCATTCTTTGCACATTCTTCCCTTCCAAGGGGCAAAATGAACTGTTAATGTTGTTCCAGAACTGACAGAACCTCTGTAAATAGCACAAAACTTGCTATGCTTTTGAAAGGATTGAACACAATGATTTTCAGTGAATTTTAATTCTGGATGAATGTGTGGTTGTTTAGTCCAGTGGAGTTACTAATACAGACTAATGAAAATAAAAGTAAGGATGATTTAAAACACAGAAGCAATTTTAGTTTTAGAACCCCAATGGTGTGTGTAGTGTTTTCTAGCGTTCGATTTCTCCCCGCCCTAGAAGACTGCACAGAATGTACTGCTGCTGTGCTAAGTAGCAGGAAACCACACCTCAGGACAACCGAGGGACTTGCTCAAGGTCCATTAGAGTAAGGGATCCTGAGGTTCCCCTCTGCCTCGAGCCATGCAGCACTGCATTTCTTAGAACAGCAAGCAGTGCAGTTGGAATGGTGTAGGAAGGTTCATTCTTGGTCCTTTGGTAGTGAAATTTGTTGTAGTGAGCCAGACTGAATTAACTGAGGTATATTACCTGAATTATTTTAACTGCCTTTTTAAAACTATTAAAAAAGGGTGTGGCATTGTGGAATGGCTTGTAGGATGACAATAATAAATCTGTTTCTTATAGGCTTTTATTATCAATGGTACACCTGGGGAATTACGCAATTATCTCCTTACCAATCTGGTAAACCATTTGCATATTAAAGACTATACTGTGTATAATCCAAATTTGTGATGAATTTGAGTTGAAGAGAAATACATTAAGAACTGGAAACCATTTGAAATTCAGGAGAAGAATGGCTTCACTACAGGGAAAATACACTATGTGGTCACTAGTAGGAAGCGTAGACCTGAAGGATTTTTCTGCCCAAATAAAATGTTGGTGGAAGAAAAGCCATATAATGGCATGGTCTCACTTTGTATTTTAAAAAAGATATTGCTCCAGATATGTTGGAGTCAGCAACATATTAGTACTGCAGGTTTTTTTCCTTATGGTGAGGCATTGCTGGTGTTGTATTTTGGGGTTTTGCAAGGTAACAATACCGTACAGGAGACGTATTTATACTACTATTTATAATACTCACCCAAAGAGTCACATACAAAGAGTGCAGGAAATCTGTCCACACACTAAAGACCAAAGAATCCAGTGAGGGCTCGGGTCCTACAATAATGTCCTGCATGAGTCTAGCTAAAAACCTAGAGCCCATAACAACGGTCCATACGAGTCCAACAGGAGGCCTAGAGACCACGACAGGGCCTCATGTGGGCCTATGTCACGTATCTGCACTGGAAGGGCCCAAAGTTCTGTGGTGGAATCAAGAAAGTCTGCCAGGAGGATGAAGGATCTGTGCTAGCAGGCTGAGGGATCTGCACTGGAGCCAGGGAGTGATGCTCAAGTTGGGGACCAGAGGGGCTAGGGACATAGCTTAGCCGTCTAAATCCCTGCTTGGAAAGCACAAAGACCTTGGTTTGATCCCCATACTACATGCCATGCCACCATGCTGGCCACCGAAACCAGGCATGGTGGCACACACCTATAATCCCAGCATTGGGAAGGCTGAGACAAGGAGGATCACTATAAGTCTGAGCTGTGTAGTGAAACCCTGTACTAAATAAATAAATATATAGATTTACAAAGCAGATGTGGACCAGAGCTTTCACAAAATGACCCGCAGCCATCCACAGTAACAGTGAGGTCCTGAGCTCCTCCAACAGTGAGGAAAGCGGAGTGCCCATCAGGAAAGCCAACACAACGAGCTTCTCCAGGAGACTGAGCAGTGTAGCATCTTCCCTTCTGGAGCCAGGAAGCGATGCTCAAGAGGAGGACCCCAAAGTGAACTGTAGCCATTCTCAGTGACAGTGAGGGCCTGAGCTGCTCCTTGGAGAAGAACAGCCAAGGCCATCCGGCAAGGCAGCACGAGGAGGTCCCTCAGCAGAGCAGCCCAAGAGGACCAGCAGCTTCCAGCAGTTCCCCAACAGCTTCTCCAAACAGCTTCTCTCACGGCCTCCTAACAGCTCCTCTAGTTCTGCCTCTTATGCTGCTGGCAACAACCCTTGGATGGGCTTCCCACACCCAGCACCACACTGGTTCTGTTCAGCTGGGTGCTGCGCGTCGCCCACCAGTTGGCAATCCACTACTGGTGGGGTCATTTGGAGACGCACCATAGACCAGAGGTTGGGCTGTGGTGCTGGCGAGCCACAGACTGGGTTCCCAAGGCCATGGCTTACCTACCATGTGCCGTTATGGTTGTCTTATATGTTGAATGGGACAGTATTTATATCTAACTCCTGGGTTGTTGCCCAAATTAAAGGGGATGATGTAAATATGCAACAAATATCATTGTCATTATGTATAATAATTCCTCAAATACTGACACCATTAATTATATTTACTTCTTTTATATTTTCCTGAATTATTTTTCTAAAAGAGGTTGTTTGTTCCTAATAATACTATAAAGCGGAAAAAACACAGAAGTATTATAATGCAGATTAGAATTAATTTAATTAGACTGACTTGGTAGGAGGAAGGCATCCTAGGGGAACTGCTGAAGTGCCTCACATGGTCACTTACCTTAGCCCTAGCAGTAATGCAGTAAGACAATGCAATTCCCTACCAGTGTTGTAAGTGAGGCCTGGTTATTCACTAGAAGGTAAGGTCAAGAAATTAAATCCAAAATTATGTCTTACTATTCTCTAAGCCATACGTGTACTCTAATATTATAACTTTAAAAAAGAAAAAAAAAAACTTCACCTTCTTCAAAGGGGTATTTCTATCCCTGGGGCCCTAAGTGTTCCAGGGGGCTGGGTGGGGAGAACAGACATAAAAGGGAGGAGGAGGAGGAACAGATGAAGAAAAACCCTCTGAGACCATTGGCAAAGGAGGAGAGTATGTGAAAGAGGTACGACTGAAATTGGCAAAAAGGTCAGAGCGTCCTGGGGTAGTCAGAGTGGGGGAGGTGGAAATTGCATTAGGCCCTGAGGGATCAATATTAATCATATAGGTTAAAGGGCTATGCCCATAAAGGCATTTGACTAAAAAGGCAATAAAGTGGCAGCATTTCCTGCCCTTCAAGTCTCTAAGGATTGTTTCTAATGAGTGGAAAAAACTTTCAATGTCCTACAGTTTTGCCACTGCACTTTCTTTCTTGCCTGCCACACTTCCAGTGACTTTTATTACGGCATTAAAATATTTCCCAGGCATTATCACCACTCTGCTCTGTGACAGAATTTTAAAGGGGACAAGTGGTGGAGTAAATATGCGAACAGAGGGCTGAGGGCCATCTGAGAACGGAGCTCCGGGACCTCCCACCCCACAGTCACGTTCAGCCTCTCAGTACACACGGCCTGGACGGAGCTCCCAGTGGGACTCTCTTCCCCAGTAAATAATTTCCAGTCCTATCATTGCATGCAATTCCCTGGTGGAAGGCCTGGTTCAGAGTTACTGTCGCCACATGCATAGCTTTTTCTTCAGCCAAGAGGCTGTTTTAATCATAAAGTGGAGGCAACTTAGGAAAACCAAGGGAACCGTCGATACTGACAGTAGACACAGATTTTAAAAGGGTCTCATTGATTTTGAGGTGCTGATTTTCTGTTTAGTGATCTTAAGAAGGGATGAGTTTGCTAGAGGCATATTTGAAGGAAGAGTGATCTGGAATACTCTCTAGAGCACCTCTAAGAGTCTTTTGCTATGAAGAGTTTAAAATAATAAATAGCATTTTCAAATGCCTAGTATGTACTTGGTTTTCAGTTATTTATTTGCAGAATTGTTAAGGATCTGTTCCGCCAAGGGTTGAGGAAATCATGTAAAATGAAATAGACACTCTCTACCTTTGATGGTTCCCAGTCCACTGCGAAGACAATCGATCAAAAATAATGAAGCCCGTGTTGGGTCCACAGTGCAGGATGACCCTGTGGGGGAAGGGAGTCCTAGCTGAGACGAGAGGAAGGGGCAAGTGTCCTATGGGTGGCATGGTGGGAGGGAAGGAGCCTGGGTTGAGGGGCAGGCTTCCAAGAAGTTCCCTTGGATGGTGGCAGAAGAACCCAGGAGGAGCCTTGGAGCAGAGGAAGGGAGGGGACAGATTCCACAGAAGTGGCTGTAGTCCATGATTCCTTAATTCATCCTGCTTTTCAGAAGAAAAGAAAGTTCAGAATATTGAGGAACTGATCCAAAATCAAAGACCGAATAGGTATCCAAAATGAGGATGTCATAAGATTTTTCTACTTCAGAACCTGGATTTTCAGTCCACCCCCTCTGTGGTAATTCTATGCTGGACCCTGGGTCAGTACAAGCGCCCTCTGCATGGCTTAGTCAGGGCAACCTCATGCTCTGGCTTTGGGTTCTAACTCTCTGAACCAATGCAAACAGCACACCCCTGTCAAATTGGAGGCCATGTGTCAGGTAATGCCTACTCCTCAGTTGTCTGACCACAGTCCTGGATATTAAGGGCTCTCCACGGTGGCTAGGATGGCCCCTCCCAGAAATGACAGCTACATTTTTTCATTCTCCTAAGACATCTAGTCTTGCTTTCTGAACAAGAATGGCAAACTTGGTTGTTTTTTTACGTTATCAAATACTAGGCTAAGATATATCACGCACATTATGTTGTGGCAAGTTCAGCGAGTCACTCAGTGAGGCAGCGATGTATTATTACTGCCTTTTTATAAATTAGTAAATTGAGGATTACTAAGTTTAAGTAATGTGCCCGAGGTCATACAGTTTATAAATGACGAGATGAGGTTTGAATCCGGAAATGCATTTGACTCCAAAGCCAAGATATGAACTTGCTCTTGCAAACATTCAACTTTAGGAAGAAAACTGGTATCTTATGAAAATCAGAAAATAGGAAAATCCTTAAAAAGGTTATATGCCAGTATGTATTAGGATGCAACAATAATTATATTGTTAAAGAAGGAAGAACTTGTCATAAAAAGATTCCCTGAAGCTTTAGCGCCAATTACAGATACTCTAGGAAATCTCTGCGACTTCCTAAATTGAGATAGCAAGTTTAATATGCGGATGGTTGTACTGCTAGAAATAACTCCAGCCCATAGATGAAAACTCCATATATTTCACCTTAGCGCTCACGTATCTAGGGAGGGGCGCGGGAGGTGAAAGGAAAAGCGTAAAGAAATGTGGCGATGAACTTTTAAAACTGGCAAGCTTGTTTTCAGAGTTCATGCGGCGAGACAGAGGGGTGCGGCGGGCCGGAGCACGTTGCCCACACAGATAATCCACAGGGGAAGGGCTGCCTCTGCAGTGTCGTCAGTCTGCATTGTGAAATCTGTCGCGCGAGGCTGTCGTATCAACCTCGTCAGATCTCACTCGTGGGAATGAGTGGGGTTTGGAAGTTTCGGAGCGTGCTGTTACATTTGCCATCTCTGTTCGGGGAATACAGCTGCTCAGAAATGAGATGGAGAGAGGCAAGGTTAGGGGCGGGAAGGGCGGACCTAGACTAGCGAAGCCCAGCGAGGATTGTTTCAGGGGTGCAGGACAGCGCTTGCCCAGGAACAGGACTCTGGGAAGAAAATACATTGTATTTTTTCTAAGTTTTACATTTATCACCTTCATTAACATGTGTGGCATCGAGCGCCGGAATTTAAATAAGGCGATGCGGTGATCCTGTGATTCCAAGCTCGCTAGATCTAGAACTTGCTCATCCTTTCTCCCGGAAGTAAAATGCAGATTTGGAACCTTTTCCTTTTGAGTGCGCATCACAGTGTAAACCTCGGACACGGCCACTAAGATTTGCCAACGTCCCGCAATAAAATGTGGCATTTGTCTCAGGCAGGAGAAGCCGTAACCATAAATCCACCCTAACGGTACTTTAACTCTAACCCCCACTCTGCACAGTAAAGGATTTCAGGCAAGGAAATGCCCTAGATGGTTGTTTTGTTTTTGTTTGACACAGGAATTGTTTATCTGTGGTAGAAAATCAACATGACTGTTAGATTTTATTTCAATAATTATTAACATTTTTATTCTCATAAGTGAATATCTTTCAGGTTAGCCAATAATTTTTTTTTAATTTAATTTGTTGAATGCTTCTTATGTATACAAACAGCAAATTTCCTGTTCTTAACTAAGTAAATGAGTTCCTCTAGTTACCAGTAGAGGGAGCTGTTGGCATTTGATTTGGTATTATAACTCGACCAGAAAGTTCCCTTTTTAATTAATTCAGTGTTTGAAATCAAACCATCGTTTAAATGTAATGATATTAATATGCAAAGATAGATGTGTGAACGTGGAGATTTTCCATTCCCATTAAACTTTCTACACAACCACGGGGCTCTATCTCTTCTGTGGGCCCCTTTTAGAGAGCTTGTGCTACAGAAATGCAGGCTGCTATAAATTAAGCTGCTCAGAATTGAGTTCAGGCACCTAGGCAATGATTCAACATTTCTGAGATTGATAGCAAGTCAGAAAAGAAAGCAGCTTCTTCCCCCGGCTCTTAAGAAAAAAGGATAGGAAAGCAAAGAAGAAAGCAAAAACGATTTTTGGCTTCAAGTGATACTTGCAATTTTGGAAAGAAAAATTAAAAACCCAAGATTTATAACAAATTAGAGTACCTTTAATGTAGAGGACGAATTCTCTGTAGTTAAGGTTCTGTGCATATTTGATGTTGTCCTTAAGATAAAATATAGCATATCAAATTTTTTCTTATACATCTTTTAGCCTGTAGCCATGTGTTTTAAATAATTTATTTCATGGCCTAATATTTAAGTGATATTTTGCCATTTTATAAGTAGACTACTTTATTCGAGCATTTTCTTTATCTAACAGAGAGTAATATTTAATGTACAAACTAAATGCAGTCACTATAATCTGCACACTACGAGGAGAAAGCTGAGGGAGGAATCATTCTGATAGTACAGCCGCTCACGTGCTCTGACACCCCACTGCTCACACTTTCTAGGTAAGAGGAAGGTGCACAGAGTTGGAATCACCAATGCCCGTTCATCTAAATGTTTTATTCCTCAAATGGACGTAAAAAAATAAACTATTGAATGATTAAGCCAATGATATTATAGATGACACTTGACCCAACTTAGAAAATTACTTGCAAGGATAATGGAGATAGGAATTCGCTGTTTGATGTGATGAACTAATAACTGTGGAACACAAGGCCCAGAGGCTGTGCTGATACTTACTGGGAGATTCCTTCATTAGGTTACACGGACTGCACAGTGGAAAATGCACGCTTGGACACAAGTGGCACTTCGTGGATAGAGGGTAGCACCCTGAGATTTACAAAATAAAGCATACAGTAAAGTCATTTTTGCCAGTCCCC
>NDGN011548498.1:0-10011 GCA_002564285.1 Tympanoctomys barrerae | reverse complement strand
AGAAAGAGAAAGAAAGAAAGAAAGAAAGAAAGAAAGAAAGAAAGAAAGAAAGAAAGAAAGAGGCCTCTGAGAAGGGTTCATAAAGTTGTGGAAATGCAACCAAAGTTGGAGAACTTGAAATACCAGGAATGTGGAATATTTGTCAAGGAAAGCTACTGTCTGAAAGTGAAGCCAGCCTAAATGAGTTGCTACATTGGGCTGCTATCAACACAGCCATAGGAGTGGTGATGTTCAACCTCTCTGCAATAGACCTTATACCAATATATTCCCTGGATACTTGACATGGTGACAGGACTTACTGTTGTGCTGCTGGATTTTGGACATTTTTTTATCTGAATCTTTTCTATTCTTCAACTCATTCCTTTTGTAATTAGAAATGTTAACTTGTGTCATTTTACCTGCTTTTGATAGATTTAGAGTCTCACAGCTAAGAGTTTATCTTGAACCTTAGAAGAGCCTTGGGCTTAGAGTTTGAAAAAACACTAAAAATGTTGATACTTTGGGAAAGAATTCATTGTATTTCACTTGTGCAGTACATAGTCATGGCAGGTAAACTTCTGAACTCCTTATCGTATTTTGAGATTTAAGTATGCTAAAATATGTGCATCTACTTCTCAGCTTGTAAAGCCGCATACCCTGGATGGAGTGAAAGGGGCAAGATGATGGAGATAACTCTGTTTTGATACAGCTGCAGTGTTCACCATCACTTTTGACACTAACTCCAGTTTCTTCAGTCTTTCAAGCAGGTTCACAAGGGTTACTCTCCAGGGAGTTTGCAGGGCTGTGGCCTGGGAGAGGTGCCTTGTATTTGATTCCTCTTGTTCTGTGGATCCAGTTCTGGGAATGAGTAACTGCAGTATCCTCTGGCTCTGCAATGTGCAGACAACCACTGTGGACTCTTCTGTTTCTGACCCTGCAAAAGGCCACTGTGAGCCGTCTCCTCTCTGATCTTATCAGCCTGTCTTGAATCCCCTTTCTTAATTATACATATATTTCTCCCAATTTATTTCTCCAGATAATCTTAACTAATAACTGGAAATCACAGTATGATACAGTGATGTGCTGCATGAGAGAGAAACATGATTTGTCTTTTCCATCACTTAAAACATTTCTGAAGCCATCTATGTCCTCCTATAAAGCATTTCTCCCTCTGTACATTCAGGTCTGGAAGATTGGAAAAGGAAAAACTGTCTATGCTTTCAAAGCCATCGAATTCCCCAGCCTGATACAGAAACATAAGTGAAAGGACAGTGACAGATCTTTGAGATAATAGCAGCAAGCAGGATCATGGAGGTGAAGAATCTGTTATCTGATGTAAACTGCTCATCCATGTGAGGTGAATGAACTCTTTAAAGGGTGCCATTTAGTTCATGGGCAAAGATAATTTACAGAATATACCTAGTGCCTGAGGCTGCTGATTGTGTTTCTTCAACTGAACTGAATGTTCCAATGCACTTGTTTATTCCTCCGTATTGATTTACAGTCAGGCCCAGCTTATTAATAAGAAATAATAAGTGATTTATTCACACTTCATACATTATGCGGCTCTAATCATGATCCCTTACTCTTCATAAGTTTTTGTTTGATGGTGATTTTTGCTTTACTTTATTTATTTATAATTTGTTTTTCAGATGGGATCAACGTCTTGCTGGTGTTATGGGAAGGTCATAGGATTTAGAACTTAGCAGAATTAGGTTTGCCCTTGATTTAAACATGCATTATTATTTTTTATGTATTAATACAGGGTTTACAAGGTCTCACTATGTAGATTGAACTCAGTGATTCTTCTCTTTTCATCCTCCTAAGTGCTGGGATTACAGGTGTGTGCCACCACGCCCAGTCTCAATCTCCATCTCACCACACCCTGGGCGCAGAAGTTCTGTCCATGAAAATTAAACTGATGATTAGGACTAGCTCATAAACGTTGCATAATTGACTTGTGAAAAACAATAAGGAAAGAATAGACAACTTATTAGAAAAACTTAAAATGAAAACCACAAATGATAGATCTGTGAAAAACTGTCAACTTCATTATCAATAAAACAGTAATGTTAGAAAACATTCCTTATTCAGTATGCTATTAAAATAAATGAATGAATATAAATTAGTATAATTATTAATGCCATGAGTTGAGGAGATGTAGATGATTACAGTAAATGTTTAGAAAATACTTATTAGAGAAGATTCCAAGTAACTATTTTAGAAATGACACAACCATATAATGAATTCTCAGCTAGATGTGTCTTGTGGCCAAGACATTTTAGGACTTCTACACAGCCATCAGGTGAAACTGTAAGTGTCTTGGAGAACATGTTCAAAACTTACTCATACCATGACTATTAATATTCAGAAAACTGAGGAAAGTGTCCATGCCTGTCAAGAACAAAAGTGTTGGAAAAAAAGTAACTTTTCAAATGCAAAAATCAGAAATTTGTTACATACAACAAACATGAATGGCTTTGATCAGTGTGATAATGAGTTAAAGAAATAACAATACATTTGAGAGGGCCTGAGTATGTAATGAATAGAAAATAAGCATCCACAATTTTTATAGTCATATTTGTGTTAAATTACATCTGCAATTACAATTTGTTAAATCTCCTATTTATATTTTATGCACTCATTAAATGTATATTATTATTTTTATAAAGAAGAAGTTTAAATTTACAAACTAAAGAAAAATAAGGTAAAATTCAGAGTGTTTGATATTGTTTATCTATGAAATCATTTAATAAATATTTCAAATAAAATGTCTACAGTACAGAAATCAGTAGCACTGGTGTTGGTAAAGGACACTTTTATTGTTATTGCTTTTGTCATGGTCTGCATTGACATCCATGTCCCTTCATTTCCCACCCAGGAGTTGAAAAGTAAACACACTTTGTATTCTGAGAGAGCCACCCATTTCCTGGCATCTAACTTCAATTAATGAGAGGAAATCAAAGGGAGCTCTAGAAAGCATCGTGCTATCAAAGATCTTGTCACCACATCCCACTGAGGTTGGTCACTTTGCATTTTTTTTTTACCTTTACAGATTTTATAAACTCTTCAAGTTTATTTTTCTTGCTTGCATGAATTACTAACATAACATAATATAACATAAAATAAAAAATTAATTAGAAAAACCTTTAAAAATGATTAAAAAATAATGAGCTCTCGCTGAAGCTGGATACCTTGGCACAGGCACATAATCCCAGCACTTGAAAGGCTGAGGCAAGAGAATCACTACAAATTCAAAGCAAGCCTGGGCTATGTAATGAGTTCTAGGCTTACCTAGGACTACATAACCAGACCTTGTTTCAAAACAAACAAATAAAACACCTCTTACTGCAGGAAACCCAGGTGACTATGGAATTCTACCAAACATTTAAAGAAGGGTCATTATTTTCCAAACAAGTTTAAAATATTGAGAGGAAAAGGAACTGTTCCAAACTCATTGTTTTGATTAATTAATTAATTAATTTTACCACATTGATTAGTACATGGGAGGTCAAAACAGAATTAAGGTATATCTTCCACACTTTATGACAAAAACAAAAATTCTGCAGCAGAATATGCCTCCACAAATAAAAGTTATTTATGCCAAATCCATAACTAAAATGACACTGAGTGGAAGAAGTTTGAAAACATAAAAATCTATAATAAAATAGTGACAATCACATTTGTCACTTTTATTCAGCATTGTATGGGAATTTCATACAATGAACTAGAGTTAGCGTGTTTAGTCAAAAGAAAAAGATTAAGGCACTCATACCAAAAAGGATGGAGTCAAATTTTCCATTTACAAAAGTCATGATCAAATAAAAAGTAATTTTGAACTAATAAAAATGTTCCATAACTTTGGAATACAAAATAAATATAGAACAATCTGTCTATGTATCAACAACAAATCTTTTTTTTTTTAATTTAGGACAGGGTGTACAAGGTGTACAGGGTCTCATGGCGTAGGTCAGACTTATAGTGATCCTCCTGTTAACAGCCTCCCATATGCTGGTATTACAGGCATGAGCCACCATGCCCAGGCTTGTTTTTGTCTTTCAAATTTTCTGACAACCACTGGAGCAAACTCCCAAGTTGTACAACAACATCATTACTTGTATGCAGTGATTTTCCTCTTACTGAAATGGTTTTACCTTTTTGTGTGGGCAGACAGTAGAGGACAGGATAAAATGATGATTAAAGTCAAACCCCAGTTTGTCAGTTGTTAATTGGTATTTGAAACTTTTGTTAATACTAACTGTGCTATTTACTCAAGAGGTCATACATATTATAAAAAAGTTTTGCTCTCTGGAAAGATAAATGTTGTGATTTTATGGACTCATTAATCACCATCATTACCCAATACCAAAGGACAGGAAGTTGAGCCAGATAGTAACTTTGCATCCTTTACAAATTGCAAAGGTAAGTTCTCAGGATATCCATAAAGAAACTCCTACCTCTAGAGGAAATCTCCAAGAGAAGCAGCAATGCTAGTGATAAAACTATAGTAAGAAATTAGTAATAATCAGCATATAAAACAAAATAAAATAAGCAAGATAAAATAGAAAAGTACCTGACACAGAAGCAAAACACAACCTTAGAATCCCAACCGACCCAGGAGCAAACAGGAACCAAATAGATAAATGGAAATAGAAGTCAAACACTGGAACTTTCTGAAATGATCACAACAAAAGGGAAGTTTCAAGTGAAAAATGCCATAGAGAAAATAATCTCTCAGTTACAAAAGGGAATGAAACTTAAAATCAAAGATATTAGAGAAGACACAGATGAAAGAATATATAGATAAGCTTAGAAAACTGAAGAAAACAAAAACAAATTGCTCCACATAGAAAAGAAATGGAAGCCATAAGAGATTCAAATGGAAATCCAGGAGATCAGATTTATAATATAGAACTGCAGCTATTGTTCATGAAAAAGAAAGATATCTTAAAAATAACAAGATACCGTGAAAAATAAATCAACAGCTACAAAAGGACACAAAGATGATGAACGTCAGATTGATTAGTATCAATGAGAAAGCAGGGCACAGCACAAATTCCACAGAAAATTTTTATAAGAATGACGGCACACTACTTAGGCAGACACAGGGACCAGGGTTCAATCCCGTGTTCTGTGCTGGCCCCAACCGCAGGGCATGCTGAGAAGGTGATTGAGACTGAGAGTGGTGGTCATGCGTGTAATCCCAGTGCTTGGATGGCTAATCATAGGAGGATCACTGCAAGTCTGATCTGTACAGTGAGACACTATAGACCTGTACTAAATGCATTACAAAAGTAGAATAATGGCAAAATGCTTCCCAAGCATGGATATAGAATTTGACTTATACAATAAATAAGCATATAGAACTCCAAACAGCCATGTTCGAAATAAATCTACACCAAGACATAATAATTAAGCTTCCATACATTCAGCACAAGAACAGAATATTAAAAGCTATTAGACAAAATAAAGAAATCATATATAAAGGAAGCCTATCAGAATCACAGAGAAATTCTCAACACAGAATATCAAGTCCAAAAGAGTTTGGAGTGAAGTATTTGAAGTCCAGAAAGAAAACAACTTCCAAAACAGATTGATGTGGCCTGTAAAACTACCTTAATGTAAAAAAGATGCTTCCATGAAAAGAACAAATGAATAAACTCATTCACCCTAAAAAATACTGAAAGTCATCTAAAAAGAAATTTAAATAACTACAATTCTAAGAACAACCACAGAAAGAAACCACCAGGGAGGTCAAGTAATTAAAGGAAGGAAAAGCAGGCAACTAGCAATAAAATATCATTGCAAAGATAAGCCAATACATATCAGTTATAACTGATACGTATAACTGGCTTCAATTTATAACATATAATGCAACATACAATTTATTATATGTTATAATTGGCCTCAATTTACCAGTGAAAAGAAATGGACTTGGCAACGTGGATCAAGAAACAAGATTGAGGAGCTGGGGAGATGGCTCAGTGGAATACACACTTCCCTTGCAAGCACAAGGACCTGAGTTCAATCGCCGGTTCTGCCAAAAAAAAAAAAAAATTAAGAAACAAGACCGAAGAATATGCTGTATATAAGAAATACATTTAACTCTCAAAGAAATTTGTAGACTAGACATCATAAATGACAAACAAACTTCCATGCAATAGGAACTAGAAAAAAATCAAACACAGCTAGTGCATTTGAAGAAAATGTAAAATTCAAAGTAATAATGATGAAGAGATAAAGAAGTTCATTAAGTACTTCACAGGGAAAATTTTCAAGAGAAATAGATAGCCATCATAAATATATATGCACCTAACACAATTATCAATAGACATGAAAAAATTCTAATCAGCGATGACACAACTGTAAGTGGAGAACTTAATACCACATTGCCACACAGAGATATGTCTACTAGATAAAGAAACAAAAGAAATATCATCACTAAATGAAATCTCTGAACAAATGGACTCAGTAGATATTTTCAGAGGGTTCTACACATCATTATCAGAATACCATTCTTCTCAGGCACAAATGGAACATTCTATAAAATAAGCCACATACTAGCCCACAGAACATGCTTAAGTAAATGCAAAGAAATTGCAATTATCCCAAGTGTAGTATCTGACCATAATGCAATTAAATTGGAAATTATTGGGAAAAGAAACTGCGAAGACTCCATAAGCAGACAGACAATAAATAACACCTTTCTAAATGAACAAAGAGTCACAGATAAAACTAAAAAAATTAAACAGCATTTACAAATAAAAAGAAAACTCATGCAACATACCAGAACTTATGGGATATAATGAAAGGAGAACTAAGAGGGAAATTTATAGTGGCGACTTCTCACAACAGGAAAACAGAACAAGCACAAGTCACCAACATAATTTTCCATCTCAAGCTTTGAGAAAAAAAGAATTAGTACAACAAGCCTAAAGCCCATATAAGGGAGGAAATTACAAAGATCAGAGTAAAAACTGGCACAGTTGATACTAAAAAATACAAAGAATTAATGAATCAAAGAGTTGGTTGAGTGAAAGAACAAATAAATTTAATAAACTCTTAGCCCACTTTATCAGTAAAAGGGAAAAGAAGACTCCAATTCATACACTGAGGAATGATAAGGGTGAAATCACTACAAGTCTTCTAGAAATTGAGATCATCAATACCTACTTCAAAAATATTTACTCTCATAGAATGGAAAACAGGATAAATGGATGGATTCTTCTATATGTTTGAATTCTCAATTAAATCAATAAGGTATGAAAAGTCTAAATAACCCAATTTCAGTTAAAGAGATGGAACATGTGATTAAAACCTTAACAACACAGAAGAGTCAAGGTCCTGAAAGATTCACCTTGAATTTTATAAGAAATTTAGAGAAGATTTAAGGCAAATACCCCTCACACTTTTTGGTGAAATAGGAAGTGAAGAAATCCTCTCTAATTCTTTCCTGGAGACAAGTATTACCTTGATACGGAAACCAGAGAAAGACTCAATCCAAACAGAGAACTACAGGCCAATATCCTTAATGAACACAGATGCAACAATATTCATTATGATGTTAGAAAATAGAATGTAGTCAGTTGTTCAAAAGATTATACACCATGGAAAGGTAGTATTCATCCTGGAATGCATGGACATTTCAGCATAGGTAAATCAATAAATGTAATTCACCATACCAACAGAGTCAAAGACAAAAATCATATGATATTCTCTTTGGGATTTTTTGTTTGCTTGTTGTTGCTGGCTAGACTCACCTTGAGGGCTTGTCTGGTGAGGCAAGTAGTGCTGGGGATTGAATCATGGTCCCCTGCACCTGACAGAGTTTGCCCAAGCAAGTGCTTTAGACAACTGAGCTGTCCCACTAGCCCTCACCATGCAATATTCTCGATAGGTACAGAAAACCCCTTTGACAAAGTTTAACAATCATTAATAATAAAAACTCTACAGAAGTCAGAATAGACAGTCCTTGCCTCAACCCAATAAAAGCAATCTATGGGAAATCAAAGTTAACATGTTATCAAATGGACAAATTTCTAAGCTTTCACTCTAAAGTCAGGAAAAAGACAAAGATGTCCATGCTTACTCCCTCCTATTGAATTTATATTTGGAACTATGAGCCAGTGGAATGAGACAAGAAAAAGAAATAAGTGGAATAAGGAAAGGAAAGAAGTTTATCATTAGCCACAGATGATACGGTACTTTACATAGAAGATCCCAAAGTCTCCACCAAAATCCTTCTAGATTTAATATCCAAATTCAGTAGCATACCTGAATATAAATTCAACCCTCAAAAATAAACAGCATTCTTGGAAACAAACAATAAACTCACCAAGAAAGAAATTAGGAAAACCAGACTTTGCAATAGCATTAAAAAATGAGATACTTTGAAATAAATCTAACAAAGAAAATCAAACATCTATGCAGTAAAAATTACAGTACTTGGAAAAGGAGATAGGAAAAGATATCAGAAAACAGAACTATTTCCCTTGTTCATGGATAGGAAGAATGAACAAAATAAAAATGATTATACTGCAAAAATTGTCATATAGATTTAATGCAATCCTGATCAAAATAACTTTAGAAAACCTCACATAAGTAGAGAAACATTCCTAAAATTCATTTGCAACCAAAAGAGGCCTAGAATTGCACAAGCAAGTCTGGGTAACAAATGCAACAAGAAAGCATTACAATTCCTGATTCAAAATTATACTGCAAAGCTACTGCGGCCAAGTCATCATTGTACTGGCAAAAAACAGACCAGAGGATCATTAGAATAGATTATAAATTTAGACACAACTACCAACACATTTAGCCACCTTGTCTTGATAAAGGGGCCAAATATGTTTACTGGAAGAAAGATAGCCTCTTTAATGATGGATAATGGAAAAACTGTCTACATGCTGAAGACAAAAACTAGAACTGTGCCTACCACCATGCACTAAATTATAGTCAAAATAAATCATAGATCTACATATTAAAACAGAAATACTAAATCTACTGGAAGAGAAAATAGATAGAAATCTAGGTATAGGCTTAGGTAGAAACTTCAGGAATAAAACCCAAATTTCACAGACAATATTTCAAAGAATTGACAATTAAGATTTCATTTTATTAAAAAGCTTTTGTACAACAAGTGTAATTATCAACAGAGTAAACAGACAACTTATAGAAAGGAAAAATATTTTAGCCAACAGTAACTCAGACCAGGGACTTATTATCTATAAAATTAAAAACAATCAGTTCCCTATCCTTAAATATAAAGATACAATCAAAAAATGAGCATCTAAGATGAATGCACAGTTATCAGATAGAGAAATACAAGTAGCAAAAAAAATCATACATGAAAAGTTATTTATCATCATTGGAGATCTCAGAGGTACTCTGAGGTACAAATTAAAATAACACTGAGATTCCATCTCACTCCCAAAAGAATGACTATCTTCAAGAAGTCAAACAACAACAAATGCTGGATGGGCTGTGGGAAAAAAAGGAACCCTTCTCCACTATGGGTGTGATTGTAGAGTGGTGAAACCATGGTTGAAATCAGTGTAATGAGTTATCAAAAAAAAAAAAAAAAACAACCCAACAAACAAACAAAAACAAGAATCATAGGTCTCATTCAACTCAGCTATTCCTTTTCTGTGTATTTTCTTAGAAGGGTTAAAAAGATCATCCCCATGGTGAAATATGTGCACCCATGTTTATAACAGCACAATTTGTAATAGCTAAATTTTGAAAACCAACCAAATCTATATCAGCTGAGGAATGGATAAAAAAGATGTGCTATTTTCATGCAATGGAGTGTTACTCAAATAGAAAGAAAAATAGATGATATTTTCATAGGTAAATACATGAAACCTGTGACCATACTCCTAAGTGAAGCAAATCAATTTTACTTGTGCAAATATCATATTGTCTCCCAAGTGTAAAATATTGAAAGAGTAAATAAAATGCAAAATGTACAATAGATCTTGGAAAATGGGAAGAAACTCTTCTAAATGAAAAAGAAAATGGGTTGAGGGAAAG
>NDGN011548482.1:3113-14153 GCA_002564285.1 Tympanoctomys barrerae | reverse complement strand
GAATGCATTTTTAGTTGTGCTTTTTGATTAGCATCATAATTGTATATGTAATGGAATAAAGTGAGATATTTCAGTGTATGCATACAGGGTGCCCTGATGAAAACAGTTATTAGCATCCCTGTCACTGTATCATTTCTTCCTGTCGGGAGCCTGCTCTGCCTTTATGTGACAGGTTCTCATGAGCTGCGCTTATCACACCATGAGGAAGGCGTAAGCGGGACAAGCAGTCCTGGGGGATGAACCTGAATGGAGAGACAGAGATAAAGCAAAGAACAAACAGAAAGGAATCAAGGGAAGGTGGAGGAAAGCAGGAGAGCAGCGCAGAGACCTGCGGTGCCCTGAGAGCCCTAGCGTGCTCCCCGGACACCGAGCAGGCCTCGTGGTTGTGGCCTGGATTTTTATTCTATTTTTTCATCAGTATTTACTTATTTATTTCATGTATTCAGTACAGGGACTCACTACGCAGCTCAGACTCCTAGTGATCCTCCTGTTTTCAGCCTCCCGAGTGCTGGGATTATAGGCATGTGCCATTATGCCTGGTCTCGGTGGCAGGCTCGGTGTGCCCTGGGGGCAGGGCCAGGGCACTGTTCGGTGCTGAGGATCAAACCCCAGTCTCTGTGCTTGTCTAAGCAGGAGCTTAGTCTGCTGAGCTACTGCGCAGGCTCAACCCTGGGAATCTTACACAGAGATTACTCACCTGTGGCCTCTGTGTTTTAGTGGAGAATGGGGAATTGTTATAACACGATCTACAAGCCCTATCATTTTGCAACTAGCATCTCCAACAATTACCTTGGCACCAGATCTACCAGGAATAATTTATTGGTGTAATAGTTGTATTTTATAGAGCCATGAATACTGCTCCGCTGCTGCCGCTGTTCAGGAGCCTCCCTCTCTGTGCTCGAGCCGCAGTGTGTCCGTGTTTGCCTCCACTTTTCTTAGTTTGTCTAGTTGGTTTTCAGGGCGGTGCAGGCAGTTCTCGCATTAGCTGTGGGAACTGCAACAGCCAAAGCGCAGTCAGTAGCCCATGAGAGAAAATATGCAATTGTTCAAAAACTTCAAAGTGGATGTCAGACATGAAACCCTTTCTTGGAGTTGCTGGTTAGTTATGGATGTGAAGGAAAATAGAAAAAGTAGTAAACTACTTAGTACAATTTAGACATGTTAGAAACCCCGAAAATGAATTCTTTGTAAAAGCCCTATCCACATTTGCTTGAATGGTGCTTGCCATCTTCTTGTGGTACAATTTCTAATACAAACCTGCATCTTTTCTGAGCCTTTATATGTTCTCATGCTGCTTTTTGAGTTGGGGGTCAGTGGCTGACATTGTATCCTTGTTAATTTCAATGTCGTGAGATATTAATGGAGAGCCTTTGCACGTGAAGATTATAGACAACATCAGTAACTCAAGGACATCTCCAGCTTTTTCCAACTGAACCATGTTTCTTGGTTTATGTTTAGTTCATCCTTCTACATTCTTGTGGCTGTACCCATAGTCTGGCGCGGCAGTGATGTCAGTAATCCCAAGAGCAGCTGTTTGTTTAGTCACTGCATTTTCCTTCAGACTGAATTGTAATCTCAGGTTTATGACTTCTGACTTCTTTGTTGTTTATTTATCTTCATGTCCCAGTTACTTTTACTGATTATGAAATTTTGTAAAATACTTCACACACTGACCCACCATGAAGAGACTTTGGAAGGGTGCTGTGAGTGGCCAATGCCACCGTACCATCTTGTCCCATTCTATTCCTCCACACTCGTACTGTGCCTATTAATTTCATGGTTGCAGCAAAGTTCGTAATTATTCACAGTTAACACAACTTAGTAACTGAAATTCAAATTATATTTGGAACGTTTTGTAATCTGATTAGATATTGGTTAATAAAATTTTAAATCTTAGAAATACTCAAAGTGAAGCAAGGCAAGATCACATAATTTATCCAACATAAAAGGAAGAGCCTGACCCAAAATTAGCCTCCACACTCCACGTGTCATAGTTTAGCCTTTATTGCCCTTGGCTTTCATCTGGGTCGCAAACCCTGAATGCTGTTCTCAGCAGACCACGCTCCTCAGAGAGAGCCATTCTTGGCACAGCCGCTGTAGTTCAGCCAGGACTACACCGAATTTCAGAGCATGCACACTCTCACTGTTTTGAGATTTGGTTTTGTTGAACATGTTTTCAAAGACAATGGTTTGAAGCAACTGTAGGCCATTAGGATAGCGTTCACATTAGGAACTTTGATGTTGATATCTTCGATCTCCTGATCGTGTTGATTTGATTGAGAACTTCAGCTTCTCCTTTCTTTTCTTCCCTCAGTGAACCAGGCTGGATGCTCTCCCAACTCTTTCTGCTCTGTGATGCTCTTGGTAGTGTCCTTGAAGTTCCCTCTCACTAACCTCTGCCTGCAGAAGAGGGCTGTGTGAAACCCTTTCCTTCCTTTGCCGCTGTACATTTTGGGGAGAGTGTGCCAGCTCTCACTGTATGAGGCATGGAATGTTTGGATGTGGAGGAGTAGAATGGGATAAGGTGGTGCAGTGGCTGAGGCGAAGGAATGGAGATGAAGCTGTTGCTAGGGTGAGGTGGCTGGCATTTGCCCTGTCTAGAGAACTAGTTAGAACTATGCCTTCTCTTTTGTTACCATTTTTCCTAAGGAATGACATAATGAAGTGATGTTAATTAAAAAAGAAAGTATTGATTGTTCTAAAAAGGTGTGGTGATTAGCAGTCGGGCAGTAGGAAGGTGTGTCCAGGTCTGAGACCCACGTGTGGCCTGCAAGGCCCCTTGCCGTCGTCTGATGACCGACAGCACAAGCCTGCGCAACTCAGAATCTCAGCGTCTGCCTTATAAAAGTAAGTTCATGCTTTCATCATCACTATTGATAAAGACTGAATGGTAGTAAGGGTCAACTTGTAGGCACGCACAGAGGACAAGGAGGACTTGCTTAAAATTAGGGAGTATAGGAGTGACTCGTTGGGACATGTGCAATTATTGCAAAATGATTTTTGTTTTAGCTTATTTGGTACAGGGTCTCACTACACAGCTCAGACTCATAGTGATCCTCCTGTTCGCAGCCTCCCCAGCACCAGGACCACAGGTGTACACCACCACACCCGGGCTCGGTGACCGGCTCAGTGCTCCCAGGGGCCGGGCCAATTAGGCATGTGGTGCTGGGGATCGAACCTGGTCCCTGCACTTGCCTAAGCAGGTGCTAATTCTGCTGAGCCATCTCACCAGCTCCAAATGCTTTTAATTTATGTATTTGTTCCATGATTTCAGAAGATCTTGTAGTGTGTCGTAGCATCTGTGCTCCCGTCACCGTTGTGAATAATGCCACAGACCAACTGATTAGTCACACTCTGAGAACATGCTTTAAAGTGGGTCTTCCTATGCTCCATTCCATTTGACAGAATTGGGACCACAGTTGAAAACCTTCTTTGGAAAGACAGCCTAACAGTAGGTTGTCTTGCTAAGCTAAGGTGTGTGCTGAACCGGAGATGCTCCTCAACATGCAAGCTTCCACTCTAGTTTTCTGCCCCTTGCTTGTTAAAAATTTATGAGGAGGACCAGCAGCCTATGCCACTGTGGCCGTGATCATGATCTGCTCACAGCTAGAACTTTAACCTCCTTCTACCCAGCACCAGTCTGGCCAACCCTCTGTTATTCCTGGAGTTTTCATCTGCGTTCAGTTGTCCCTCACTGTTACCTTGGTGCTCTTTGTCTCTGTTCGAACTGATAAATGAATGAGATTTAGGTCTCTGGCATTACCTTTGGAGAATATAAGTAGAATCGGGAGATTTTCTTTAGTTTCTAATACAATCTGACCGGAATCAACTTTTGGAATTTAGGAGTTTGATCCTGCTTGATAGACATGCTTTCTTGGGATTATCACTCTGCTCCAAGAGCCGTAGAACACAATGAGGGCCTGTGCTCGTTGTTCCCATTTCTTTATTAAACCTTCTCTAGGACTGCTGGTGGACTAGGAAGGGCAATGACAATTGAGTCACACAAGTCAGTGAATTATTCCTGAGCTGAATTAAATGATGCATGATTAATCCTAAAAGAAATGAACATTTGAGTTGCAAACATTGACAGGTATGAGCTATCCAAATGTCTGATGCCTCAGATATTTCACAGGTATGAACATACATCAATACAGGGAAATCATGCAAGTAGTTCGCGTGTCCACCAGACACCGTCACAGTTGTGCTGCTGTGCTCTGACTCCACCGTGCATGAGCGTGCAAGAATTCAGGGCTCGGTCAGACCCCAGCATGTTTGGAAGCAAGAGGAAAAACAGTAGTGATGTGAAGGGGACAGCTAGGAAGTCCACGATAATAGCAGCGGGAACAATGGCAAAAATAATCAGAGGTTGGATGGAGGAGAAAAGAAGGTGAACGTCACTCATTTTTATAACAAGAATCATTTTTTTTTTCTTGGCAGAACTGGGGATTGAACTCAGATTCTTGCGTTTGCCAGTCAAGCGCTTATCTTACTGAGCCATCTCCCCGGCCCCAACAAGAATCATTTAGCCGTTGGCACAATTCTAAAGAACAAGGATGAGCTGGTGGAAAATGGGAATTATTTTATGGCTTACATTGTATATTTGTGTCAAAAGAACAAAACTCACTTTGCCAGACTTAAAAACAAATCCATCTTATGAATGTTCACCCGGAACAGAACTTATTCACAAGTGGGGGACTTCCTGCAGTAGAAAACAGTAGGAAAGCAAATACCAAAATAAACCTACAAATCTATCTTGAGGGGGAATTTATTGTTTAAATGGTAGAATATAACTACTAATTAGTGTTTCCTTATAACTGAATGTACATTTAACTCATGCAAGTTTCAGCCTACAAATGGGATGATGCTGACCACACTGAATGACAACAGCCTGTGGTTCGTGTTCACCAGCATGTTTGGAGCAGCTTTCTGGATCTGTGCAGTCTATGGGATTGCCCCACATTGTTGTAGACATACGTGCTAACGTTTTTCTCAATTAATTATACCAAAATATAGGGGAAAAAATCTAGATTAAATTCTACTAAAAACACACACTTTTAGCCACAGTAATTTAAACTCACTCTTGGGTTTCACTTTGAATTCCCCCATTTATTGGAAATGTAATATTGGCTATTAATTTCAAATTGTGTGTTTTGGCTCCAACACTGGTGTTACCGTACCAAATTTCAATTTTCATTCTCATACTCTGATGCCATCTTCAATTATAACTAGTTTACCTTTTGACTGTGTCTGCACTGCTAGACTCTCCAGTAGAGACAGAATTTGCTGTGGTCACCTACTCCCTAAAAACCAATGTTATGCTGGTGTTGTTTCTTTTCAGGTTATTTGACGTTGATAGGTAAGACTGGGGTCAGAAGTCAAGCACAGGTATTGCACCTGTGGATGATCCCAGGCAGTAAGGCTGTGGGAGGAGTGATTCAGGGAAGGAGGAAACCTCAGTGTACGCCCAGCAGAATCTGAACCTGTCAAGGACTCAGGCATGACTTATGTTTGAGGAAGGCAAAGAGGAATTGCCAGTCTTGGCTCATTCATGGAGAAGAAGCTGGGGGATTTACTCACTGCTGAAGGGGGACTCCTTGGTTGATAATTCCTCTGAACACATATTCTTGGATCTAGCTGTTCCGAGAGCTTCAAACAATATCAAAACAGGGCTGGCTGGATAGCTCATCAGACTAAAGCACCTGCTTAAGCACAGCACGGGGACCAAGGTTCAATCCCTGGCATGCCATGCTAGCCCCACCCCGGGGTGCGCCGAGACAGGGATTGAGATTGGGCATGGTGGCGTATGCCTGTCATCCCAGCACTGAAAACAGGAGGATCACTATGAGTTCAATCTTTGTAGTGAGACCCTGTATACCCTGCAGTAAATATAGTAAAAAAAAAAAAAAAAAAAGACATCACAGCGCTGGTCTTGGGAATGGAGTCCCAGTTCTGTGAACCAGCCTACAGCAGAGGCGGCTGAAATTGTAAGCCAGAGGAGGTAACAGTGTAGAAGAGCAAACACCTGCTCTATTATTCTATTCTATTGGGCAGGGAATTTGACCTCAGAGAGTCATTAATTTGCCTGAGAACAGTAACTGGCAGGTCCGTGCTTCAGACTCCGATTTCCCAGCTCCAAGCCCTGTCTGTCCTTCCGTTACATGACAGCACCTCCAAAACAGTGGTAATCCTTGTGCCCGCGTGGAAGCCCCAGGCCCTCCGCCTGCACCACAGCTGCATGGTGGGCACAGCGGGGCCGCCTGCCTACTCAGCGTTACGCACCAGCAGTTAAGCCCTGAGAGCCTCAGAACTCGACCTCAAGGATGGCTTGTAATTTACCTTTTGTAACTTTCAATTTCACAGAAAGAGTATACATTCAAACAGGAGGCTGCAGTACATTGGTGAGTTATAAACTCAGTTTAACTGCTTTTGGCTAACATTCTAAAAATGAAATAGAAAAGAAAAAAATATTTAAAAGGTCACAGTTTCTGTCACTGTGCCATAGAGGAGAAAATATTTCATTCTTAACGGGCACGCGAGTCTGTGTGTGTCTGAGCATTGAGCCTCCTCATGGAAACAATTCCATAGAACTTGGACAGGAAAGTTGGAAGGTCACCGAGTCATACGCTCAGAATGTAAGGTTGATAATTGAAAAATTCGGAGTTCAAATCCCTGCTCACCATATCCTAGCCGGATGTGTTTTATTCTCAACTGTAACATATCACTAACCTCAAGGGCATTTTAATTGAGAACTGTGTCTAATATATTATGTTCATTCAGCAAATCTCACTTATTATAAGGTCTGATTTATGTTAGGAAATATAAAATCATGAAACATAAAGTTTTCATCTATTCTCTGTACAATACGAAACAAAAGGGGAGAAAAATCATGTATTTGGAAAGTCGTATGATGGAGATTGAATTTAAGTTTCCTGTCTACTTATTTGTGTTATCTTTCACCTGCCCCTCAGTCATGAATGGTCTAGTTCCAGAAGCACAGTATTTATCAGTTTGAGTCACAAATGTCTTATGAAAACAGGTAAATTATTTGCGCTAGCAAACTAGAATTAAAAAAAAATACATATATTGTGCCCAATATCCCAGAGAACACATGAACTGTCTAAGCTGGTCTTATGCTGCAAATAGCCTGCAGTCTCAGCAAATGAAGCACAAATGGCTGGGAGCTAAGAGGGATTTATCAGCCGTGGTAGCTCTGAAGTAACACTGGGCCTGGAACTGGCGGTGGCTGGTGAAAGCAACAGTGATTCTGGTCTCTGCTTCATCGTGGGCGCTCCTTATGTACTTTAGCACAGTCCTGGCCGACGGAGCGCACACCACATTGATGTAGGGTATACGAAAGATATTTTTCAGTGGTACTGGGGCTCGTACATGATACATACCGACAGTGCCCCAAATTCATCCTGTAAGAAATACTGTTAGAAAGTGACAGTGGATCCAAAGATAGGCAATTTCAAGAATAGTTGGACAAGAATTTGCTGACTTCTTTCTTGGCTTGAAATATGCCTTTATAATTATTTTTAGTACAACACAGCAGTGATACAATTAGTTGATTTCCACTGCATTTTTTAAAACTCAAAAAAAAAAATCACAGATACTAAAATTCTGAACTGTCAGAAAGGGAGCGAGAATGTATTTCCAGATTCTCAGCCATGCCAAGAACCCTTTCTCCGCCACCACTGATATAGTTTACGAGATCTTATTGAAGAGCTGTAGTGATAGTCAGGTAGCTCTGGTAAAAATCTAGAGTGCTTTTCATAAACAGTCTTCAAAATTGTTATAGTTATGGATCACCCAGACCCCTCTTCCCCTTATACCTTTCTAGTTTAAAAATATGTCTCTTGAAAAGTTGCTTATCTTTTAATAGCAAACATGAGAGAATGTGTGTACCCTACTACAAGTCTTTGCATTACTACATGTGCTAGTTTTATTTTGTCTAATACACATTTAAGTGACAAAAACAATTAACATGAAATAGCCAAGTTCTCCTACCCCCTAAGACCATCTATTAAGACCCCCCTTGGGCAGCATTCTTTATGAGTAAGAGGAAACAAGCCTCCCAATTGTCTCACTTAACAGCTCTCAGATACAAGAGAGAGGTATCTCAAGATACCTTTGACATCTCTCTTCTCCAGGCTAAATCTCCAAAACTCCCTTAACTGCTTCCTGCATGAAACGACTTCCGGATTGTTCAATCCTGGCCACCTTCTTTTAGATGCTTTCTGGTTTGTAAAAGTAGACTTTTAGGAAGTAGCAATGTTTGAAAGCTGTTAATTCCTTACTTGCCTCATGAATATAGGTGTATCGTATTACTGCTTCCTCTGCTAAGCCACAGCTCCAAGGTACTGTCTGGGAAAGTGTGAACAACTCAGTGATAAACATAGGAAATCTTTTTATATTGCTTGAGTGGTCCTCTTTTGCTTCTTGGGGAGGAGATAATTTGCCTTTATATGGACAAATCAAGCAAAATGTCACACAGTCTTTCCAAAGAGCAACATGTTTCCTGTATCCTCATTTTAATTAGACCTGTAATTTCACATAAGTGTACATTCACATGCAGTTGTATAATGTAACACGAGATTCCCTTTGCTCCTTGCTAGGGTCCCCCCATGGCATCTGATAGGTTTTAGAGGCAGCGGTGATGGCAGCAGTGGTGGCGGCGCAGCAGAGAAGCAGCAGCAGGGAGAGGACAGCCTGTCTTAACTCTAAACACATGGAGAGGACCGAGGGCAGGCAACGGGAGATCCTTTGACCTGAGACAGGGAGCCTGAGACTTTATGGACATTGGCCAGGGCTAGAGTTTGATGGGCAGGTTTAGTGACATATCAGGGGCTGATTGGTGGCTCCCTTCTGTGGGCGGGAAAGGTCAAGGAAGTTGTACCCAGGGATGGAGTGGGGAAGGAGGAGGAAGTGGTCATTGGGAAGATAAGCTTTTGTTTTAAGGGCTTCAGCCATATCAGATGAGCACCATAATAATTCAGCAATTCCTACGAGGGCCAGAATCCATCAGCATCATCTTGCAAGAGTGCTGTGTGACATCACAACTAGGAAAATGACACGAAGAGGCCGACAATAGACATTCTTCATCACCAAAAATATATTGGCCCTTTGCAGTCAGTTTTCCCTGGACTGCACCCTCCGTGACACCTGGCAACTGCTAGGCGGCCCGTGCCATCATTTCTATCGGATTCTGAATGTAGTGGGGACAGAACTGTGCGGCATGTCATGCTTCCAACTGGCTTTTGCCATGTGCCATAATTCTTTGGAAATTCATGGGGCTGCATGTGTCAGCTCTGCTTTCATTCGTTCCTTTTTATTAATGAGCAGTTTCCCAAGGTAGGAATGTACCACAGCTTGTTTACCCATTCACCTGTCGCGGGAGAATTCAGTTGTTTCCAATCTGGTGAGATTACAAATAAAACTGACATAAAATCTGTGTGCAGGTTTTCCCGTGCACATAGTTCTTTATTTGTCTGAAGTAAGTATTGAGGAGTACAATTGCTAGGCCATATGCTAGTGGCTGGAATGCTGTCTAAAGAACTTGCCAGAGCGTACTCCAGGTGTCTGTTCTATTTTACATTCCCACTGGCAGTGCGTGAGCGATCTAATTGCTCCTGTGTCCCTGAGAACTTTTGATGTTGTCACTGCTTTTAATTCGAGCCACTTGGCTAGTAGGCAGCGGTAGCCCTCATGTACTTATTTGCCATCTGAATGCCCTTTTTGACAGAATTTCTTTTTATGTATTTTCCCTATTATATGTATTTTCCCAAATTGTTCCCTTACCATTGAGGTTTCAGAGTTATTTACACAGGCTGCATACTAGCCTTGTTGTATATGTAGTTTGATTATATTTTCAATATTAAAAAAAATTAATGTATTTAGTACAGGGTCTATAGGGTCTCACCACACAGATCAGACTCATAGTGATCCTCTTGTTTTCAGCCTCCTGCGCTCTGGGATTGCAGGCGCACGCCACCTCACCTAGTCTTAATTTCTCTCTCAGTGTACCCTGGGGACAGGGCCGGCACAGCACAGCATGCTGGGGTATTTTCAGTATTTTTCAATATCACAAATTGAATCTTTTGTGGACTAAAACTTTCTAATTTGGTTGAAGTCCAATTTATCTTTATGGATTAAGCACTCTTTGCTTAGTTTTAAATGCCAAAGGTTTTATGCCATGGTTTTCCTTTAAAAGTTTAATAGTTTTAAAAGGCTATTTTTCTTCCACTGAATTGCTTTTAAAACTTTATGAAAAAAGAGCTTGGCATGTTTGTCTGGGTCTCTTTCTGAGTTCCATTCCTGTTTCATTGATTGGTGTCTATTTCCCCACCCAAATCACACCTAGTTTATTACTGTGGCCATAGGCTGTCTCGAAATCTGGTAGATGGATTCCTCCCTCTCTATCCTTGTTTCCTTCCTCCGTCCTCCCCTCTGCTCCTCTTTCTTTCTTCCTTCCTCTCAGTCACTATCTCCACATCTTTCTGTCTCCTCTTTTTTTGTTTCCTTTCCTTCCTCCTACCTTCTGTCCTTTACAAAGCTGTTTTAGTTTCCCTGATTCTTGCCCTTCTGTATAAATTTTAGAATATTCTTGTCTATATGTAACCACTCTAGTACATAAAAACACAAGTGACATACTTGTAATTTCATTGCAATAATTTTTTCTCTCTCTGTCTTTGTCTCTCCCTGTCTCTCTCTTTGTCTCTCTCTGTCTCTTTCTCTCTGTCTCTCTCGGTCTGTGTGTCTCTCTCTGTCTCTCTTTCTCTCTGTCTCTGTGTGTGTCTCTTTCTGGGAGTCTTTTCCTATAGATTCTTGCTTTATTAGTTTGGCAAAAACTGTAAAATAAAAGTGTTAAGAACAGACATGTGAATGCATTTAATGTTTCACCAATAAGTATAATGCTATATAAGATTCTGTATATACTCTATACTACGTTGAGAAATTCCCCTCTATTTTTTAAAAATTTTATTTATTTATTTATTTATTTATTTACGTGTGTGTGTGTGTGTGTGTGTGTGTGTGTGTGTG
>NDGN011548470.1:5001-31383 GCA_002564285.1 Tympanoctomys barrerae | reverse complement strand
CACACACACACACACACACACACACACACAACCTCTCCCATATGTATAAGGTCAGGATGGGTGTGGCCTGGCCAGGAGAGAAGTTCCTCTGTTCTAGGGCCCCATTCTTGGTCCTGATGAACAAAGGATGTGGTAGATATCCAGGGAAGGCTCACTATGATGCAGGCTGTGGCTCACGGCAAGCATTCAGGTTCAAGCTGTGAATTTTCTGAAGTCGTTGGCCCAGGCCTGACAGCCAGGAAGCAAAGCTAAGTCTTTAGACTATTTGTCAGTACTTTTCTATGATAATAGTGAGCAAAGATATCAAGATTATTCCTGTATACTACATAATGGTGTACAAACACAAAGGGATATGCACTATATAAGGCAAGAATTTCTCTAGCAAGATCAGAAAAGTGCTCAAGAAAATGTAGACCTACAAATTGGCTGTAAAGGCCAAGACTACTATAATAGTGCGCATTACTGCACATGAATGCAGATGGTTGCTAGTGGGTCTAAAATAGAAAAAGCAATGAAAATCCATTATAATGTAGCAAGCAGGGAAGCATCTGAGAAAAACTCTTAGGCAAAAGGGAGTAAGCTATATTTTAAAGATAAGGTGAGGAACAATAGTTTACTTATTTCAGTGTAAAGTACAGAGACTTAGACAAATTAAAAGGGGCTTGGCACACTGCAGAATTTACTGGAAGATCATAAAAGACAATGGGGAAGAAGGTGCTTCTTGGTCAGGAGAAGTGTGCTCCCCAGGAAGACTATTTAACTGGCTCAGATATCCTGGGGTGGACAAAACCAGGAACGAAAGAAGTTTGTCCACTGATGAGGCTTTCCATTCTAGTTAACTTGTGCAGTTCCCCAAGCCTGAGAAATGTACAGGCCTTTACTTTTAGAAGCACTGCCCACTGTGAAACCATAGGAAGGATGGGTTTCATTCTTGGGAAATTCCCAAGACATTTTCTGTGAGGAACACCAAAACTCTTGAAGCCATAGGTTTTTTGAACAAAATCTCAAGTGCACAAGAAATAACATTAACAATCAATGACAGAAGGGGCTGGGGGGATGGCTCAGTGGAATAAGTGCTTGCTTGGCAAGCACAAGGGCCTGAGTTCAATCCTGGTTCCACCAAATGTAAAAAATAAAAGAAAAACAATGGCAGAGATCATATCAAATTAAAAAGCTTTTGCACAGCAAAGGAATTCTCTAACAGAATAAAGACAAAAATTTACAGAAAAGAAAAAAATTGCTGCCAGCTATTCGTTGAAGAGAGGACTATTATTGAATACCTATCATCTTTTTGAAAACTGTGTATCATTTCTAATGTTTTCTCTATTATTTTTCTATTCCTTTTAAAATAAGGAAACAAATATTAAAATATATATATTTAAATTAGACCCATCTAATAAAAGAACCAATCACAAATGGGCAACTGAACTGAATAGATACTTCTCAGAAAAAATACAAATGGTCAATACATACATGGCACAATGCTCAACGTATTTGATCACTCCAGAAATTTAAATTATAACATTGAGTTTTCATCTTACTCCACTCTCATCAAAAAGTCAAATAATCAGTAATGATGGAAGGGTTATAGGTGAGAGGAACCCTTCTAGATTTCTGCTGGGACTGTAAATCTGGATAGCCATCATGAAAGTCAGCGTAGAGGTTCCTCAAATGCCTTTCAACCCAGACACCCCATGACTATCCCAGCACAATTTATGCAGCCAAGTCGTGTAAGTGGCTGATATTTCCATCATTGGATGAGAGGACACAGAAAAGGTGGTATTCGTACACACTGGGGCATGACTCTGCAATAAAGAAGGGCGGGTCTGGGCCATTTTCAGGAAAGTGGGTGCATACGGAACCCATATCATGAAGTGATATAGATCAGAAACACAAGCTCAAATAACTTGTGGTTTCCCTTAGATAAAAGACTCCAAATATAAAGAAGTGTAAAATAAAACATAAATAATGGGAACCGGGAAGACAGATCTTTTGCAAATGCAGACCCAGAGATGAAGGGCAGGGGAAAGAGCAGAGAGAAAGGGCTGAAAAATAATTGTGATAAGTTACGTATGTGCATCAACCCCCCATCCAGAACATGATCAATATGTACTGTGTGTATTAAATAAAATAAAAATTGAAAAAAAAGAGACATTTCTCAAAGACAGTATCAAGTAAGAAGTATTGATTGCTTTTCTATAATTGAGAAACAATCAACTCTAAGCCTTTCCAGCCACTTACAGTTATTCATGACTTCGGGATTAATTTTACCTCCATGTGCACTTTCATGGGCTTGGTCTCATTATTCTCTATTGTAGTCCATTTTAAAAATGAGACAACAAAGACCATTGATGTTTGCCTTATTCATGTCAAAAACAGCAGCAAACTGAGACTATAAACAGTGAACCTGTCTTGCTGTCCAATTTTGAATGTTCTTCTCCAGTGTAAAGTGAAAGCCTCTCTGGGGTCAGATGTTCTGGTGTTGCATTGGTGATTTATGAAGTAGAGATAGTAGAGTGTTCACCTCCTCATGATGCCATGAACAGTAACTGGGTTAGGAGACTTAGAGCATTCAGGCAGGGCAGTGCAAGTAGCTACTCAAGTCATTTCTGTCTAAAATCCGTCATTATTTTTTCAGTATCCAGCTCAGAGTCATCTTAACTCTATTCCTATCTGGGAACTGAGGACACTGAATTAAAGTAGTGAAGACTCGTCTTCCAAAATAAGTAGTAGAGTGAGTGTGAACCACGAAAGCCCATTCTTATGCCCACAGCCGGTCATATTGTCTTGCTGGTTTCAAAGAACCCAGCCACGCAAAGTCACCCGTCCCTGAGCCTCCCACCCTTCCTTTCCAGGGCCAGTGCAAACTGTGCTGTAAGCTGGCTTAATATGTTTAGAAAGATGCTCAGATGTCACAAGCCTGAGCTCTGTAATCACTTCTTTACCCACAAACCTTAAATGTTACAGAATTTCCATCACACTTAATTTGTGGATCCATTTATTTGTTCAAAAAAGTTTAACTGTGTCCCATGAAAAATACCCAAAAGAATGTGTGGCATCTGACAATAACTCTCACAGTCTAGAAATGGAGCTAAGGAATGCACATACATTACTGAATCCAAGAAAGAATATTAGGGAGGCTAAGAAAGACTTTAGCATAGAGAGTGATTTTAGAGGCAAGAGAAGAGCAGAAAACCAGAAGGGATGGAGTCAAACACGAAGACCATCATGAAGTCTGTATTTTATTATGGATGGCAGCTCAGTCCTTCCTTTAGTGAGTTCATCAGTATTTATTAAGTGAGCTGGGCAGATAGCTTGGTGGGCTAAGCACCTGCCTGCCAAACACAAGGACCTGGGTTTGATCCCCAGAACTACATGCTGTGCTGCCCTGGGATTCTGATGTGCTGTGCTGGCCACTGAAACCAGGAGTGATGGCACACACCTGTAATCCCAGCACCAGGGAGGCTGAGATAAGAGGATCACTAAAAGTCTGAGCTGTGTAACAAGACCATGTACAAAATAAATAAATAAAAGGTTTTTTTTTCATTTAAAAAACATATGCATTATGTGTCCACTGTGCATTAGAATATACAGGAGATGCACATATAATCTAACCGTATCCTCACTGTTCCACCTCCAAACTTCAATCTGGACCTGAGCCGTTCCCACCAGCCCTGCCACAAACTCTGATCTGATTTTCTGCTTTCATTCCCACACCCCTAAGTTCTGGTTCTACAGAGCAGCCAGACTGTTTTTTACAAGTCTCCTGCCCTCCAATGGCCCTACGTTATCTTGGAGATTATAGTCAAAGTCTTTCATAGATCGTTAGCTCTCGCTGACACACTTTAGACCTTCTTTACCTTCTGCACAACCTAGTTACAGTCCTCTCCATAGGTAGAGAGATTCTTTTAGTAAATCAAGGTTATTCTTGTCTGTGGTCTTTAACTTGGGAATCTTCCTACATGGAAAGCTATAACCCCTAAGGTTAGACGTAAGTGCTATCTTTTTAAAGAGCTCTTCCAGATGATTCTATAAAAAATGTTCTTTTGTTTCCCAACACTGCCCAGTGACTCTACCACAGTAGTGTTTTATTGTTCCCACAGTAGTCAATCTTTTCTTATATATTTATTAGCATATGAGTTTCCAAGCAAGAGAACATATCTCCTCTCACAGGCGTAGCTGCTTCCCATGTTCAGACACCTTAATAAGCTTGCTCTTCCTCTTCATTCGGCCTTCAGTATCTAAAGGAGACTTTGCCAATGGTAACATTCCGCAGCTGGTTTTGAGAGCATGTATGGCAAAAGCCTAGATTCTTGTGTGATCATTTGTATAGCCTCAGCACTGTTCAGAAACAGAAGTCACAGATTACCTCACGGCAATAGTACAGCAGGGTCGAGAGAGAATCATGTCAGGCCAGAAATGTGAGGGGCCGGATGGTGACTCTGGAGCAAAAACATGAGACGGTAAGATGATGACCCTAGTCAGCATTTCTGGGACCTGCAGTGGCACTTACGGCAGGGTCTTCCTTGCTTCACCTCATAATAACAAAAACAACAGCAAATGGAGCAATAAAAGAAAAGATATGCTGCAGAGAGAAAGCCCAGCAGGTGGGCTACCAAATGGTCTAAGATAGAGCTCATGTCAGTGGGCAGAAAGGGAGGGGCCACAGATACTGGCAACGATGCAGCGATGAACCTCACAGAACACTGCTGCCACAGTGAAGCAGAGGCTGAAGACAGCATCAAGGATGGTCTGAACTCGGCATGATCCATGGAGGGACGAACTCGTCAGCATGTCACTGGCTCGGACTAGTGAGACAGCTAAGAAGGTTGTGGAGATGCATTACAAGGCTGCTGTGATAGCTCCTAAATTTGAGGAGAGAACTGAAAACCCAAGACGGAGGAAGGGAAAGAGAAAAAGGAGTGGTGGGGCACTCGCTGAAGTAGTTTTCTCACCTCTACTTGCGAGGCTGCCCTTATCATGTTTATTTCTCTTGCTGCTTCTATCTATCTCCAAGGTACAAACATCCAAGAGGAACATGCTGCTTGGCAAATGATAAGTCAGACAAAAGGCCTTGGCTCCATCTACTATGGCCAGGGGTGAGGTGACCTCGTACAGTAGCACACCGGGCACCCACTCCTGCAATCTAACTCCTTACTGAAGGAAGAGGCCCAGAGAGCACCCCTGAGTCACCTTCAGTGAAACTGAAAATAGGAACATGTTGGGAGGTGAAGATAATTGAACTTTCAATAAAGCTGCATTTAATAAACCAGCAGGGAATCCAGGTGGAGATGATGAACTGATAACGTAAAAGTGGAGCTGTACCACAGGAGAGGAATCAGAGCTAGAGATAAAAATCTGGGACTCATTCAATGGTGATAGTTAAAGTGACAAGAGCGCATGAGGTTCAGAGAAAGGAGATGTACATGGAAGGCCAGAGGAAAGAATCAGGCCTCAACGAGCACAGAGGGCCGGTGTGTCAATGCCAGAGGAAAAGAGAAATCTGGAGAAATCTTTGAAAGTAACATTTCATGGGAAATAAGGGAGCCTCAGGAGAATAAGGGCCATTGTGGTAAATATAGATGCCTTATTATTCTCCAGGTTAAGCTATGTGCTAGGACCAATTAGCTTTGTGCAAGAGTGTAGGAGGTGCTTGAAGACTTCTGTACCTGTGAAGAATACCTGAGGGCCAGTGTGGGAGAAAAGAAGATAGTGGTTAGAGGGATTTTCAAACATAATATGTGATTTCCAATAAGAGTCTATAGGAAAGATCTAAGACAACCACCTGCCTTTACATGATTTTTGACACAGTTAAATGAATAGACAATAGAAAATTGATCTTTCATCTATTAAGTAGTCTTCAAATCTGAAATAGCAGAGGGCTGAAATTTTAATGCACAGCTTATTTCTGCCAGCGTGCTCATTTAAAAATGAGAGAAATACCATGTCTTCATCTCCAGTGGCAGGGATGACAACAGGATTATGGATTTGAGAGACTCACAGTTCCTTGCAATTACACATGCCAAATGGAAGATTACTCTGCATGCTTTTTTTCAAAAAAAATTTTGGTCCTTTTGAGATAGGGTCTCTGTGCAGTTCAGGCTGGTCTTGAGCTCACTTTGTAGCCAAGGCTGGTCACAAACCTACAATGATCCTGCCTTGTTCTCCAGAGTGCTGGGATTACAGGAGTGTACCACCATATCCAGCTCTATATTTAATAACAGCGTGATATGTTATGGCCTGCATACCTAAGTACAGAGCTCTTATGCTTTTCCACGCAATCTGTGGCCATTCAACTTACCATAACAAGTATCCAGTATCAGCTCAGGATTGAGGCAGCTGCTCCAGACCTGGTCTTGTGCCAGTGAGGCAGCTCCTGACCTCTTGGAGCAGTAGCCCAGTGGGGAATGTGGAGAACTGAGGCGACAGCTAGTAAATGTCACAGTGCACGCAAAGGTGGCTCATGCAGGAGCTCATTAGATAGACATGTGAGTCTGGACAGGGTGTCTGGAAAAAAGATGCTGTCTGAGCTGCTGTCTTACAGAAGACAAAGATGGGGAAGTAGGTTGCTGGTAGAGGGCATGGTAAGTGTAACGTGCTAGGACCCAAAGAAAAATCATACTTCACCGTAGACAGGGACAAGACCTCAGGGCTGTGTGTAAGTTTTCTTGGACAGAAAACACAGAGTGGATGGGTTGGACAGGAGAGAAATAAACTGCATTTCAAGATTCAGGGCTATGAATGTAGCCAGTGCCCAGGTCACAAAGTCTGGTTAAAATAATTTTAACTCATTAGAATGAATATATATATATATATATATATATATATATATGCCCAGAGAGCACCCTTGAGGCTTGTCTATATAATATATATATATATATATATATATATATATAATATAACATATAATATATATATATATTATATTATCTTCAGAGCAGGAGGAATCTCTGGACAGAGGCAGGATAGCATCAATTTTGTGCAATAGAGAAATCACTATTGTGGTTGTCTGAAGAATTAATTGGAAATTGAGAAGATTACTTGAAGGCAAAGAATAATTAAGAGGATCTGATTTAGAAAGCAGTTGACTTTATAGAGAGATTAGGATGGATGTGAGAGACACAAAAGTGATGAAATCTACAGATAGCACAACCAACTCATCATGAGAGATGGAAATGGAAAGTGTCCAAGATTATATTCAAGTTTCCCGAAAAAAAAATCCAGTACTTTAATTGAAAGATAAGTGTTATCTGTAAAGCTAATTTACATTTTAAAGAAACAAGAAAGCAACGCACATAGATTAAAACACAATGAAACAAGGCCTGTATAACACAACTTAGAGCCTTGTCCTCCCAGCATTTTCATCTAATACCCTATCCCCAAGGATCAGAGCTACAGAGAACTAACTATACAAGCAAGCAGCATGGGACCATCTGAAATCCAGTGTTCTTTATGAGTGGGCCTTCCCTCCTTCCCCGTGACTCAGGATGGTGACTTCCCTGGTAGGAACATAGCACTTATTTTTACCTCAGTACCTTTGTGCCTGAGGTTTCCTCTACCTCAATCTTAGGAAGCTGAAGATACCTCACCCCAAAGTGCATACTTCTATTACCAATTCCCCCTCATCTCCACCAAAACCACTCATAATTCTTACCCATTATTACTACCATATGGGCTATATCTCTTTTGTTTCCCAACTCTGCTCTGTCATCAGGCAGAATTTATATCTTCATTTACAATCCCAAGCATCCTGAGCATACTGGACACGTAGTAGGTGTTTGATAATGAGTTGGTAAATGTTACTGAAACATCAGCTCGACATACCAAACATTTTCCTTTGTAAGCACACATGGCTTTCTTCTTAATTGGCATGAATAGAGGTAATATATCACCACTAAATATTTTATTTTTAAATATAAATAAAGAATAATGGTTAGGTTCTCTTTAGGAGAAAACATTGTGAAATTGTTTCAGAAATTGCTTACAAGGAAGCTAAACATGTAACGAGCAATGCAAGTGCACAAAAAGTTTGAATGATAACAAAACATCATCAATCCCTATTCTCTCTTCCTGTTTAGGTGGGTGCTGCAATGAACTGAGAGTCCTGGACAGTCTCTCAGTGCTGAAATGGACCGCAGATTTCAGATCTGACTTAGGTGGCACTGACTTACTTTACATAACTGAGGAGGGTGAGATTTCAAGGGCCATCTTTTCTCCTGCTTCCTGCTTCTTCTGTGATCATGGTTGTATGGTTAAAAAGAAAACAACAGCACCCGGTGCTGTGGCAAACTCCTGAAATCCCAGCTTCTTGGAAGGCTGATGCAAGAAGATCGAAAGTCCAAGGTCAGCTTGGGCGCCTTAGTGGAAACCTGTCTCAAAATTATAAAAATGGATCAACATTGTCACTGAGAAGTTGAGCACCTGCCTAGCATGCAAGATGACCCAGGTTCAAGTTCTAGTACCAGAACATAGGGGGAAAAAGACATAAGTGCTGACACAGCAGCTACAGAATGAGCACATTCATGTTCCTTAAGAAAGGCCAACAATCACTTACAAAGTGCCTTGAACTTACAAAGTTCAAGATAAGGCATATATATATATATATATATATATATATATATATAATGTTTAACAGTCACAAGACAGACTCTGGGATGTATAGACTTTCTTCATTTAGCAGATAATGTAATTGGGAGGCTTAAATCCTTCCATTTTTTGCTTAAAGTTTATTGCATTAGATCCAAATAGCATCTCATTATTGAGATACCTGCTTCTGCATGAGATGCTGTTTATTTGGTTTTTTTTAAATTACTTTTTCCTTTTGCCCACAAAGGAGAAGACAGACTTCCTTAGAAATGATTTTGTGAACAGTAATTTGGTGTCCAGGTAAGTCTGTTAAACCTGTAATGCATGATGCAGTTGGAGTAGCACAATTGTTTCTATGGAAATAAGAACAGGAAGCACAAAACTGTCTGCTTAACAAGTGAACCTAGGGAATATAATCTGCTTTTCTCTTCTCAGAGGAAATAAATAGGTGGCACTGTGCAATTCCTCAAAGTCACTCTGTGTGTCATCTCTGCATACAGCACTTAGCTGGGTTGTATTTTTTCTCAACACAGAGGGACAAAAGCAGCTGGCTTGTTCATTCACAGAGTAAGTGATCACGCCAAGGCCAGTTTCCCTTCTTGGGTACTACAGTGTTTCATGTCCATTCCAGAAGTCCTAAATATGATCATAAACAGATCATCCAAAACAATCTGTAATTTTATAGAATAACTCATGGAGTGTGTTTCTCTAAAACACAACACGCCTTTTCTAAGAACACAGCTAGGCAAGGCAGCAAGGAGAAATTTGTATGTACTCATCATTGGCAGTACAGCATCGCATGCAAAAGCAGCAGGGCATAATCAAGACAGATGACTTAGTCTTTCTCTCTGTCATTGCCTGAGAGCAAAGTGTTTGAGAAATCTGAGATCTTTCCTAGCCAATTCAGAATGAGGTTGCCTGTAGCAACGCTACACCAAGTTCAGCATCAGAAATAAGGAGACACTTGTCCAAGATGCAAACTGTGCAGACCACCTCAGACCTACTGGAGGGGAGTATAGCCATCAGTGCTTTACATGTTTTCTGGGTGCTTGAGATTCAAGCTAAAGTTTGAGGAGCATAAACAGAAGGGAAGGATGACACTTTGACCCAGAAGTACCTATGGACTGATAGAGAAATATTTTAAGATAAGTCATTTAACCTCTCTGGCTTCCACATTCGTTCTCTGTAAAAGAAAGGAATTTAATTTATTCCTGAATTGCTTCTCATTCTAACACCAGGGCATCTCATTTATTTCTTATTACCTGATGATGCTATAAATATTTCTCTCATTATGAAAGATCTGGCCATCATTACCTGCATGTTCTCTCTGCCAGCTCATTTAGTTACAACAAATGAGGGCAACCTGTGTTCACATACAACACCACAAGTTTGATATAGTTTTGACATACTGCTGCACTCTACTAGTAAGGCCTCCACTGTAGACGAAGAAAGCATTGGAGGATAACACAACTTCCTCAAGGACATGTAAAAAATAAATATAAGCATTTGAGTCTTGATCTAAATTCCACCCTCCTGCCTCTCTGTCAAGATCTCTGTTCCTGAAATTGTTAGCTTTCATCAGTGAAAGAAAAAAAAATACAAACCGCCACGCTCCACAAGGTGGGGCTAGGCAAAGCTCATTTCAATGGGCGATGCGTTTCCTTTAAGTATATAAAGCAATTACTTGGAATACATTTAACACACACATTGATTTCATATAAAAGCCACTTTACTTAAGAGTGATCAATAAGCAACAAGGTTTGTAGTTGTACTACACTGCTGATTTATTGACAGCTCTGAAGTGTGTTGTCCCCGGTGAAAAGATGTGGAAAATGGAAGCTGGAGGGAACTTGGAGAAGCGTTTAGAGTCAGAGCAGAGAAGTGATTTTTCTATACTCACACACTAGTTGGTGGCTGGCATGTGTTCAGAATAAATCTTATTATTCATGTGAGTTGCTGCTTTTGCTGTTAATATTTTATTACACCAAACTGATACTCCCCTTTCAGAAGCAGTCATATATCCATGTATCCATCTTAAAGGGAGATGTGATATGCCAGAATTAGAAGTCAGGCTCAACAAATTTTTTAATAAAGTTCAGATGATGCTTCTGGGCAGAGGAATCAACCTATGTGATGGTTCAGAGCTCTGGAAGCATGGGAGAGTGTTTACACTAAAAATAAAGTAATTCAATTCAGAGAGCAGGTAGAAGAGAGGTTGGAGAGATATAGAGTACCGAGGTAGATCATGCAGAGCAGAATATGTGATTCTAAAGATGAAAGCATTTGAGATTCATAAGGCATTACTGGAAATTTATGCAACAGAATGCTATGATTAGATTCGTGTCTCAGTTGCCTGTGACTGCCAGATACGTTTAAGTTATGCGGAAAGGCAGGAATAAGGCACCCAAGCCTACCAGTAGTGAGACTGCTTAGACTTACAGTACTCTGAGAAAAAGAAAGTGAAGCCCATGTGAGCTCATGCCTGCCAGCAAAATGTAACGGGGAGACTCAAAAGCCGGAGATTCAGTGCTCAGTTGGTTAGGCAATGAGAGGGGGAAAGGATGACTTCTCTGTTTCTAGCTTGAATAATGGAAGGTTGGTGATTAGGAGTAAAAAGTAAGAATGCATTTAACTATGGAGATATGCAAACCTAGTCTTTGGCTGGATGATGCACCTCTTTCTAGATATCTAGAGAAAGTCACCACAAAGGGACCATGTTCAAGCCAAGGCAAGATCTCCTGCGCAGGGTGAATTACAGAAGAACAGAGTAAAAAGAAAAGTCAAAAAAAAAGTGGAAAGACATATCAAAAGCCAAAACCTAAAAAATATGTATATAAATAAAACCCCACACTGAGTCATGATTACATTTGAATGTGGAGGGTCCCATGAGAGTGAAAACTGAGCTCCTTTTTGCAATATGGACATCTCTGGCTCCGAAGAGCGGCACAGATGGGAGTGAAATTGCATGGGGATGTTGAATACAGAATTTCAAATGAGTGTGTTTCTGTTTTTAAAAGATGTTAAGGCAGGAGGATGTAAGAATGGAACGGCTGATACATAACAAACATATAAACATCACAAAGAGGAAGCAGAGAGCAAGCAGGTACAGTAGCAAGGTCTGAAACAACTGATGGAGTTTCTTTGCAAACAGAAGGACTGACTGGGTGTCATTTTGTCCTGGCTTAGAGATATTCTGTTAATTCATCTAAATAACAACAGTATAAATCTTTTTGTGTTAAGCATGATGATGCTATCATGGAAGTTAGTTGTAGTCTGAATCAGGGATTTCCTTATGAAACAGTTGGTCTTTCTTGATTATGATGTCAATGCAGGTCAGATATCTGGAAAGACTTAATGGGTTTCTCGTGACTCTATTTTGGTCAAATGGAGTGGCTCTGAAATGGGAGAGTTCGCTACATCTTCTTGTGCTCTGGGAGGCATGAATCATCTTTCACATAGTCGGGAAAGTGTGCTTATGAGAGACCAATCTGAAACTATTGATGAGCTAATCATAGGGCATTGCATTCTTTCAACACTGAATGATTAATATAAAAATGATAAAGAGGGCTGGTGAGAAAGCTCAATGGAATAAGGGCCTACTTAGGCAAGTATAAGGACCAGAGTTCAATTCTTGACACCACATTCTGTGCCAGCCCCACCCCTAGTTGTGCTAAACCAGCCACCAAGACTGGGTATGGTGGTGCACGTCTGTTTTCCCCCACTGGGGAGGCTGAAACAGGAGGATCACTATGGGTCTGAGTTGCATAGTGAGACCCTGTACCAAATACATAAAAAAAGATAAAGAAAATTTATATTTAAAAATTATCAAATAAAATTTCTTAAACATAATATCTATCTCTTTGTAGCTCTATTACATTGATGCATAACTTATCTTCAAATTTCAACTAAGTGGATTCTCAAATTATACTGAATAGTGGGACATGTTTGATTAATTTAACTATAAAAATGGTTTATAGGTGTCCAGGAGATAGCTCAGTAGAATAAGTGCTTGCCTGGCAAGTGCAAGGGCCTGAGTAAAATCCTTCCCTGGTTTAAAAAAAAATGGTTTGATACCACTTTGTTTGAAAATATAGTGATCAAATTTGATGGAGGGACCAGGATATAGCTCAACAGCACAATGCCTAAAAGCTCGAGGTTGCGAATTTGAGTCTTGTTGCCAATATATTTTTTTTGAGAGAGTCATTGACTAGCATTTTTGCATGGTTTGAATATAGAGTAAGTGTGGATGTAGAAAGGACGAATAGGTGCTCATCCAGGTCTGCAGATACCTTATTTAATCATGGCAACATCTTTGTCAGGGAAAAGCTAACCACTTACTCTGATTTTATAACATGCAGTGGATTTTTCTTGCATTTGCATTTTTCCAAAATTTTTGTGAAACTTTAGGCTTATCTACTTATTGAGTATAGAGTCATATTTGATTACCCTCACTGTCCGCCTGCTCCTTACAAGTAGTTACGTCAACAGCATCGCGACAGTGAGCACAGAGTGAAGGAGATACGGCACAGCAGGTTGTGTGTCTAGCCCAGGGACATAAATTGGAAGCAGGCCCACCAGGATTTAAATAAATCTATCTGATCAGAAACTCAGCCAGAGGAAATCTTTGTTTACCACCTCCTATCGTGTTCTTCTAGGTACTGGAAGACTGCAGATGGGAAGACAGAGGGGCGCCTGTGCCAAGGAGGTTGCATTCCAGAGAAGGTGATAGACTTTAAAATGTGAACAAGCAGAAAAGAGAAAGTTAGATGTCCTCTAGCACAAAGGAAATCAAGTGCAGGGAGAAGACTGGGCTGCCGCTTCCTGCTGACCGTTTCCAGGAGGTATCATATCTGACTTTAATCCTAATCTAAGAAAATGTGACAAGAGCACAAAACATGTGGAGGAAGAAGTGGAGCTGTAAGGACGTAGAGAAAGAAACTTGCCCTGGAGACTCTGCCACTCCCCACCGTAAGCCGTACGTCGTGTGTCTTCCGTTAACGGCTCTCACTGTCTGTTGGGGGAAATAGATGTGGGGAAATGATGAGCCTTAGCGCAGATCGGGCGGTCAGTTGAGATACATTTAAGATTCTCCTGAAGCACTGAAACATGGTTGGTGTGGGCAGAATGAGCGAGTCAGAGAAGCAGGTGGAAACAAACCTGCATCTAAAAGGAAACAAATAGGAGTTCCCCTGGGACACGGGGCAGGAAGTGGCTGGGCATGTGTCATGGCTGTGAGGGACCAGCAGGTGGGATGCACAGGGCCGAAGGGGTGTGGCATACCTGGGTGCGCTGTTGGAGCTGAGGAAACTGAGGGCTCAGCCTGGGTAGTGGCATGGATCACGCTCAACAAAATGCAGCACCTGGGAACCATTTGGCTTCACAAGTCTTTGCATCAAATTCTCTCTGCTCTTAAAGCAAATGTCACAGAGACTATTGCAAGTGGATTTCTTGGAAATACTGTGAGTTTCCTGGCAGTGCCATGGAAGGTGTTTTGGTCAGTGAAGAATTTACACTGGTTAAGACCATGACTAACAGCCTGGAGTGGGCGTTAGCACCACTGGTTGCAACTGTAACAAACATAAATAACAACGGAAAAATTAAAAATGAAACACCCCTGAAGTATTAAACACAGAAGGCTGGGGAGTATGTTTTGGACACTGGTAATTTTCAAAGTCCTCAGCCTCACCCCAGTTGAAAACAATGAGCAATCCCCACTAAGAGTCACTCTTTACTAAAGACTCAGAAGAGAAATTGTATTCTCATGAAGATTAGGGTATTTTGCAAACCTCAGAACTGTATAGGAAACGCCATCCTTGAAAATAAGAAGGATTGGCAAAGCACTGATTCTAGGACTGATAGCATCTTTGTTCCAAAACTTAGAAATCTAAGTCATTTAGAAAATAAAGCATATGAAAGAAATGCATCCTTATAAAACCAGGCACTAAAGTCTAATGGAAAGATCTGGACTTAATGTTGCCCTTAACAGTCTTCAGCAATTACCTGAGAAGAAAACAACAGACCCAAAGGGATGCCCTGATGTTCAGCAGACCCAAGGGACAGTAAATGAGAAGTCTGTTGACTGAGAAACAAGCTGTGCCTCTCCCTTAACTTGCTTTTTCATAATGGTTCCTGAAGCACCTTGCTTGTTCTGTAACCCTTAGTTAAACAAAGCTACCCTGCAAGACACCAGGGGCTTGCCAGGAAGCAGTTAGTTTAATTGGAGCTCATCTGTTTGTGTTCCTAATGAATCTCACATTTCATAGCTGACTTCTAGTTGAAATAAAAGGTGCTTCCCCACCCCATCTGAGATGATCAAAAATCTGTTTAAGCATTAAATGTATGGAAGTCACCAAGCTGTACTTCTCAGAACTGAGCCTCCAGCCAGATTTGGAATACAGAAAAACGGTTGAGTGTTCTAGTTTTTTAAAAAAAAAGTCACAGGATTATTTGAGTTATACCTTGTTAAGGAATCTAAAGAACTGCATTCATTTCTTGAGGTTTGCTGGCAAAATCTTGCACTTTGCCCCCTGCTTTATTTTCTCATTGATTTCATTTGAAAATATGATTAAATAATTGGAGAGATCCATTATGGCCTGCCAATATTTCTGGTTGAAATGATACTACCATGCTTGCCAAATAGTGACTCTGCACTATAAAATGCTTGATTAAATAATTATTTTACAAAATTAGTACCATGGGTTATAATAGAGGTAACTTTATGCTGCACTATGGGCATTTTCCTTTCAGAGAATTGCAAGGTGATCATGTTTGGAACAGTCTTTGGCTCTCCTATGAAGATACACAAATATTTCTCTGCTGTCTTTCTTCTCAGACGCCCATGTTCCCTTCACCTCAATGATCAGGATCTCTCAATTTCTACTCCTTGTTTGGCTGATTTTACAAAATAACACTTGCTTTAGGGAAGGAAATGGAGAGACACACAGAGGAGAGAGGAAAGAAAAGGAGGAGGAAGAGGAGGAGAAAAAAACAAGAGAAGAAGGGGGAGAAAGTTAAGGAGGAAAGAAGAAGAAAAAGAAGGAGGTAAGGAAAGAAGAAAAGGAAAGAGGAAGGAATATTCACAAATAATAAAGGACCAGAAGTTACTTGGATCAAAATAATCAATCCCGTTCTTAGTCCTTTGAAAATCTGTTCAAATGTATGGAGCTTCGCAGAAAAGAAAAAAAAATCCATATAATATTATGCATATAACATTGGGTACATTTGTGATACATTTTTATGTGTTTGTGATAACATCTGTGATACATTTACATGACATTGGGCTCAGTGAATGGCCCATAGTTAATAATGAATATTTGCTCAATGAACAAATGAATGAATGAATAACGTTTCAGGTTATGTTAAGATACATTTGAAGGCTAGTTCCAACAGAGTCTAGGATCTATGCCTCCACTACAAATGATAACTTTTGTGAACTTAAAATTTCCTGAAGAATCCCTTTCTTTTTCTGTGTCAAAAGTTGATCATCTCTTTCCTTTCCTTATAATTTAAATCTAGATAGCCCAGACACACTCAGGTAAGTGCCACTGAATGTAGACAATAGCTTCTAATCTCTTCCACAGAGATTTTTCCAGATTTCCCTGATGGGATAGTTCATTGTTGTTAACCTCCACTGTAATGCATTTATTATGAACTATCTTTTTTTTTTCCACTAACTGTATATCTGTACTAGTACATTTTATTTCAGCTTCATTCAGATATCTTTGTTTCAGTCTAGTCCCTAGTCCTAAAGCATCTTAAAACTCATCCTATCAAATGCAGGTAGAGGACATTAGAATGTGGGCTGGGATCCTCGCCACTGTGGGAGGGGGATACCCCTGAGCATGGCCAGGACTATACTCTACAAAACGTATTTATACAGAACCTATTTGCCTGAAAAAGTGCAGTTTTCATCATCCACATTCAACAGCCCTGCCTGTGCAATTCGCAAAGTTGTATTTGTCTGCAGTTTTAGTTAACTGGAACTGCTATAACACAACACCAAAAATCTAAACATCAGCAAGTTTAAATAACAGGCCTTTATTTTTCAGTTTTACAGGATATAAAATTCAGGTTCTGTTAATCTGGTTCCTAGTGAGGGCTCTCTTTTTAGTTTGCAGAGAGCTCCTCTTCGCTAGGACTTCACATGGTCTTTTATTAGATGCTGGTTCCATCTGAAGACCTCGTCCTCAGGAGTTATGCAAAGTTTCATGAACTCTCCTAGGTGACATCTCCAGGCCATCACACTGGGGGACAGGAACATTCAGCCCATACTCACTGACAAGCAGACAAGGGCAAACCGGAATTCTGTGAGAGCCTATTGTACACAGATACTTCTCATGGTGGGTCACTAAATCTTATCGCAGTGGGGTAGCCACATCAACTCTCGGTTTAGTAGGAGGACCCGGAGGTGGAGAAGGGAAGCAATGACTCAGGGACAATAACCTCAATTCTTTTCTTTTCAATCATTTTAACACTCTAACTCTTCTCACTTCTTTTAGGTGGCTGCCAGCACCAGTCTGAAAACTGGCTTCCTTCGTCTCACTGAAGAGGACTTTCAGGTAGCTTCTACACATGTGCTCCAGCCATTGTCCAATTCAGCACAAAGGGACAGACCTCTATGTACCTCTTCAAACCTTCCCAGGAGATTGGATTCTGGCTTCTTTGTAAACCACACCTTGCCTCACTGCCTGCTCAAGCCAAGCGAGTACTGATGCTGGCTTTCAGGTGAGACAATGATCTTTGTTATCCTAAGACAGATATGATTTCCTGGATCACCCCAGGAACCCTCGGAAGTAACAAGCATACAGCAATTGTAGGCTTAGTCTGAAAGGGGTAATTAGAGTCACCTCCCTACTGCTTCTTAGATATATCTTTGCCACTTATTAAACACAGAACGTCCTGAAGAAATTGGAAGCCACAGGAGACACAGGCATCAGTAGCTCTACCATCAGTGAAAAAGCACCAGACATTTTCTTTGGCTCATTGTAACAGAAAATGTGTCCACACTTTCCTCTCCTTCACTGAAGCAGCACAAGGTATGAGAACAAAGTGATGCATCTGATTTTAAAACTGAAAATGCACAAGAAATTATACATTAAAAATGAAACACAGTGCCTTTCCGAAACGTCCCTCGGAGAGCTGCACACTTAGGCTAATGATGCTACTGAGGTGTGCAGCATCGTTTTTGAGTTTCCCATGGGACAGAGTTTATGGTGTGATCTTTTGAAAGTTTTCTTCCAGGAAAATCCTTGACCTTTACATGATGGATTTGATTTTTGGAAATGGCAAAATTGCATTTGGAGACACATTTTTCTCTCATGTTAAGTGATCGCAGTGGAGAATTCTGCTTCAGGAGCAAATCTTGAAAAGATTACACTAATGAGAATGCCTTCACTACTGGGCCTGTAGAACCTGTTTTGATATCAATTACCATATAGGCAAGATAGACATTGCCAAACACATCTTTTACTAATTACAGCCCAACATGCGAAGTATACCTATACACATTGAGGCCAGAAATTTAAAATTCAAGGCACATTTGAAAACTTAAGCAATGCTTTCAGTGTTTTCCTTTAAGGTTCTCTTTGCTTACATGGGCTATTATTGAAAATAATAACAATGTCAGGACTGTATTAGTTTATGCTACCAATTCAAGGTTTCATAAAACCGAAGAGTACCAACAATGCCTGGATTGAATTGTTCTATTCTGAGACCAACCTTTTAGGAATCATAACCTATGCATATATTTCATTATACTAAATAATCTTCAAATGAAGTCAGTAGCTCAAAAGTGTTTGGTAGAGGGATTGGTTAGCCAAATACAAACAAGAACCTTGACTATAACAAGGGGCACCAATGAAGGGGGACTAAAACACCAGGAATTAAAAGGAGAAAATTAAAGCAATTGCCTTTTTCACTTTCTTGTGAAATATGCTAACCCAGAACCCAAATCTTTCTCAAAAACTTCAGAGTCCTGCTGCCGCCAGATTTACTACCTGGTTGGCAAGGCAGGAGCTGTGTTTTCACTTTTGAGGCTGACTTAAGGCTTCATGCAATTTTTGTTTCTGAGATGTCTGCTCAGAATGGTAAAAGTAATCTTTCTCAAGTTGTTATTATTTTGAAAGTATTTTAAGGGTTTAAAGTAATGGAACAATGCTATTATTTCCATCAGCACTTGGGTGCTGTATTATCTCCAGCCAGCTTGGGAAAATGGCCCTTACTGTTGCAGCAGCTTTGCAGCTGGACGTTATCCCTGCTTCTGCACTGCGAGGGATCATTTATAAAAATGCTCTCAGGAACCAAGTCTGTGAGCACATTTGTACCCATGGAATGCTCACATTTCCTCATTAACTATCAAACATAAAATTGAGATAATCCTCATTTTGTCTCTAGGATCACAAAAAATTAAGCTTCTTTAACATCGACAACAAAGGTGATTTTCTCAACTACCTGACCTTACAGGAGAGCAACACGTCTCATCAGACTCCTAACTCTGAGGAACGCTTGAGAAACCACTTTCCCTTCAGACCATGTCTAGATGCAACAGACGTCTTTGTGGATGCACCTAATGCTGCTGTGCATTTTGCTCACAGTCTGATTTCATCGCTTCGCTTGTGTGGTAAAATTGAGACAAGTGGGACAAATTTCCTCCTCGCTATTGTGAAAGAAACACAAACTGGTCTCTAAAGAGTTTGATGTTTAAGGTCTTTCAGCAAGAAATACAATCAAACGGAAGCATTATAAGGAAGTGCTAAGTTAATGTATAAGAGAGGGTGACAACGAGACAAGGTACCCAAACACACTGCTTGTACACATGAGCTCGCGACTTCAACAGGACATGCTCATAGAGGGAAAAGGTAAAGCTTCTGGGGTACCAGGTACCCAGTTCTGTGCTTAGCATAGAGTACATATGCAATAAATATTTATCTCATGTAACTCAGCCTGCACTCACTGAAGGAGAAAAGCTGATTCTGAGTGAGGAGAAATAATCCAACCTCTACTTTCCCCAGATACATGTTCATTTTGTATATAATCATCCTAGGTAATAGAAAATGTTTGACCAGGTCCTACAGATATAGATTTGGATCATACAGGGAGGGTTTGTCTACCATATAGAAAATGGACCAAATGTTTATTATTGAATCAAAAATATATTAAATTTTGAAAACACATCTGGCCTGAATTCTCCAGGGTTTTACTTGGTAAAATAATAATGACAAGGTAAGTAATGCCATAAATTTAAGAGGCAATGACTAGATAATGTAGTGGTTTTACTATGCAATGTGATATCTTTGTACATATTGACTTAATTTCAAGATAATATTGATTTTAGTCATGAGATTCGGGGAACCTTTTCATTAGGGACATGGTAATAAACTTAGAGAGATTCTATTTGGAATGTTTGCAGTCTTGCAACACACTCAAAGTAAAATGAAAAATGCATACTTATTCTGAGCTAGAATGAATAGACACAGTCTATGTAAAAGAGGCAGCACAGATATAGCAGTGAAGAATAGGCTGTGTGTCACATTTCAGCATCAACAGGTCTAAGAGGAGGTCTATGAGGATGTGACAGGTGACCAATACCCAACCTTGGGAAAAAGCAGGTGGTATGGATTCATGAGGTGTTCAAGGCTCTCAGAGCAGAAGAGTAGGTATCCGAGGGACGCCAGAGGGTTATCAAATCTGCTGACTACATTGCGAATGCAATGGTCACAGCCTGAACCTCATAAGTGCCCTGCCGACAAGGATAAATATCCCTAAGGACTTGCTGATCCCCATACCACGTGTGAGGCCAAACAGCTTTTTCCAGGTCCCACTCAATAGTGAGAGGAAAGATTACTGAAAATACCACTAGACCTTTGAGGTCCGAAGGTATCACAGTGGAAAACATGTTTGTGTCTTGGTTACTTTTTTCATTGTGGAGACATAATATTTCACACCTAAAGTTAAAGGAAAAGGTTTATTTTTTTTCCTTTAAATAGGAAAACCTAGGTGTTGAGGTTTCAGTCCATAATTGGCTCCAAGGCAGAGTGGCATGGTAGAGAGGCATTGCAGAAAAGACATGCAACAGCAAGAGTAAGCAACAAGTGACAAGCCATGGACATCACTCTTCCTCTTCCTTATATTTCATCTATGCGACCGGTATGTAGGGTGGGCAGCACTCACACCCTTATCCTTAGCATGGCACCATGCACCAAGCCCGGTTTCACATTCTTGATCTTATCAGCACAAACTCTAGATCCAGCCACCTCCATCCACTCTGCTTATAACTGCAGGAGGCTTTAGATACAAGTGAACACAGCTTGATAATTGGGAGCATCTTAGTTCTTTCAACCTTAACAGCTTAGGGCACTTGTTTCCTTTTTCATCAGAAATTATATCCCTAGACAGAGCTATTGACAAGTAAACAGGAACGCTGTACAAACTGGGCAGTGAGACTCAGTGTCCATTCTTTGCTTGAAATTGAAATGTCATCTTTTAGTTTGCAGGAAAGAACATGATGTGGCTTGGTGAAGGGGGGCAGGGTTTTTGTGTAGGTTATAAAGAGATTTTCCTTTGGGGAATATTCTAATAGTTCTAGAAATCTCTCTGACATTTGGTATAGGAAAATCTTTAACTCCATGAAGCTCTTTTCCTTTTCATTGTACAGCACTCATCTCAGTTTCATTCTATTTCTCTGAATCTTCCATGATCTAATTATTGCATCCTGGGCTCTTCCTTCTACCATCAATTCTGATGCTACCTAGATCAATAACTTCTCTTCAGACTTTGCAGCTTTAAATCATATATGAATTCTTCTACCTGCTGGGTCTGATGAGCTCTCAAACACCTAGAGGCCACATGAGCAGGACTGACCATCAAACCTAAGACTTTCTGTTCCTGTGAAGGCACCACATTCCCCATAAAAGACACACTAACAATTTAGGAGATGTTATCACTTTTCCTGGTCCCTCAAAGTTAATCATATCTACTCTGTTCATTTTAGCTCTTGTTATCTCCACGTTAGTTATTTAGCAAGTTTCATCTTCTCCATCTCTGATGGTACATCCCTAAATAGTATGCTCATTGGTTTTTCTGATGATTTTCTACCTTGGTCTTCTCTTTAAATATAAAAACCAAACTGCATCCATGTTAGTCACTTCAAAATATTCCCCCATACTGCTGAAAGTAAGCAATGATTACATCTCTATTTGCCTTAATGACAATATTCAAAATTGCATGCAATTCACAAGGAAATGTAAATCAAGGCCAAGTGACACACAATTCATGCCCATTACAATAACTAATATAAAACTGGAAAATAATGAGTGTTGGTGAAGATGTGGAGAATTTGATATGCTTGGACATTGCTGGTGGGAATGCAGTTTTTCACCTGCTCAGGAAGAAAGCATAGTGATTTCTTAAAAAGTTAGACATAGCATTACCAAATCATCTTTCAATATACTCCAAATATGTATCAAAAGTAAAGAGAGGGGCTGGTGAGATAGCTCAGCAGTGTAAAATGCCTGGGGACAAGCTCACGGGGACCACAGTTTGATCTCCCACACTACATGCCACACCAGCCCTAACCCCAGGGTGGGCTGAGCTGGCCACAAAAATAAAATAAAATAAAACAAAAGTGAAAGGAAAGACTCACGCATATATTTGCATGTCAACACTCATAGCAACATTGTTCATAACAGTCAAAGTATGGAAGCAACACAAATGTCTGTTGATATGTGAGATATGAAAAATTATGGCACGATATAAATATAATAGAATATTATTCAGCCTTCAAACTAAATTGAATTCTGACATGCTATAACATGGTTGCCCCTTAAGTGTGTTATTTTACATGGAAGAAGCTATAAGCAAAGCACAAAAGTGTGATCCCTTGCTTTTGAGTAACTGAACAGTAGGCAGAGTCATAGAGACAAAAGTAAAGCAGTGGATACCAAGAACTATAAGTAAGATAATATGGGGACTCAATGTTTAATGAATAGATTTTTGAGATGATAAAATAGGGGCTAGCAGGGAAGCCGCACATCATTGTTCCTACAAAAATGCTACTGACCCATGCACTCAAAATAGCTGACATGCTTACCAATTATGAATTTCATATTTTAATGGAATCAATGTGATTTATATCACATAGCACTTTCTGCTTCACTCCTTGGGCTCCTGCACACCACACCTGTGCATGTTCACCTGACATTGCCTGGTGCTCCAGAACTACTTCCCTGCTCAGCATGAATGACCAAGAGCACTTCCTGTCACTTTCTTCCTGCAGATGCTGCATTGTTATTATTGGTTGTGATCATCTCAAAAAAAAAAAAAAACATTAAGAGCAAGACATGAATCATGGGGTAGTGCACCTGCCTTGCAGTAGGCTTTCAATTAACACTAAGATAGGAAGCCACTATCTTTTAAGATCAAAATAATAAAATAGGAAGGATTCTAAAAAGTTTCCTTGTAGTCTTAAGAAAAATTCTGTTTCGACATGGTAGACAAAATGGCCCCATCTGGAGGTCTAATTTCCATTTCAAATTCAATAGCAGCCGTTTACTTTTCTTTTTGTCATTGATCCCGTCATTAATAAGCTCTGATAAGGGTTAAGTCTGAATTGCAGTATTCATCACGGCAGTGTTTTCCAAAGCTCTGCAGTCTTAAGACATCCTGGATTTGCTTTATTGTAGATTGGTTGTACTAATATCTAAATAAGTTCATCTTTATCTTAAGCTATGCTGTCAGTTAGATCATAGTTTTGGTTGTTTTATGTATATTTTCTGACAGGATAAAACAATCATTTATTAAAATAGTGGTTCACCATATGCTACCTATAGCCATCCTTTTGCCCTATAATGTGTATAGATTGTGCTCTCAGAAAGAAATTTCTCTTGTACAACTGACTACTTTCTGCACCCACAGTTCCTCAGCTGTCTTTAAAGATGATTTGGAGTCACCACTTTGTATTCCTTAGCTCCTTGATAGTTGTCCAATCATCACCCACTCAGCAAGTATTGGGTGACTTAATACACTTGTTTCTTATGAGATGGCTCTCATGGTCCATCCTGAGAAGTACAAGGCTATTTCATATGCTTATAAAAGTAGAAGGTGAAGTATCCATAAAAATGCACTTAGCACAGCTTCCTGGATGAGGGAGCAGAGAAGGACCGCCCCTGCAGCGCTTGCGCATGCTCTCACCAAACCCAGGCTTTCCTCAGACGCTTCCGGCCAATGACTGCCTTTGCAGGGGATGCAAGACTGGCATACTTGTAGGCAGTGTGAAACTCCTGTGACAGCCGATTTTATTATGGGATTCTCTAAAGGACTGCCAAACCCAGTTAAACTGCACAGCAGTCTAGCTCACTTCTGAAAACTTCCCTTCCAGTGTACATCCCCTTGGCCATCAGATTTACGTGAACTTTAAAGATTGTCCCAACATTTACTCCCTACCTCTGTTTACATTCATTTCCCTTTTAAAAAAAAATCCTTGTACAATGAATATTATCTTGAAATCTTCTTCTCGGGAGACCTGCAGGAACACGTATCCTACTAGTGAAGGCTACATGAGTGTTAGAGATATTTCAAGCTGCATTACTTTATGGGAGTTACTTCTCAATTCAGATAGCACTAAATTAAATTTCTGAGTATTCCATTGGCATTAATTTTGTAAGACTGCCAAAACAAACTGCCAACAAAATTGAAATTTATTTCCCCAATTTTTTGGAAACTGAAAGTCTGAGACGAAGGGGTCACCAAGATCGGTTTTATCATGGTGCCTCTCTCAATGGCTTATGGATGGCTGCTTCTTACATAAATGTATTTTCAAATATTCCCTTTTTATAAAGAATTCAGTAAGATTAGAGCCCACCCTAATGACCTTTGTATTATTTTATTATTATTATGAGCTTTACTTTTTGGACTGAATAAAACCCAGGCCTCACTCTGAGCTACACCACAGCCCTTTTATAGCTCTTTCCTCTGGAGACAGCATCTCCCTTGCATGCTAAATTACACAATCTGGGTTTGAATTTGTGATTCTCCTGGCTCAGCCACACAGAGAGCTGAAATAGCATGCATGCCCCAGCTGGCTCTAATGACCTAATTTTAAATTAACTGCCACTTCAAAGATTCTATCTTCAAGTACATCTAAATAAATTACTGATAATTAGAAATTCATTCTATGATTTTTAAAGGAACATTATTCAGCTCATGATATTGCCCCAAATGATTTTTAGCCAGGCACTTCATCCTTAGTCTATAAAATAGTGTATAATATCAACCATATAATTTTTAAAAATCAAATACAATAGCATATGCAAGGCCACTGGTATATACACGGGAGCCATTATAGTTTTTAATACAATCCCCAAACTTATTAAAATCATTGCTTATAAATTTATTTGATATTAATATATCTGTAGGCTCTGACCTCAAGTTAGGACCTCAATTAGCTACATGAAGTAGTATCACATGTTAAAGTTGAAAAGGTAAGGAGAAAGAAATACAGAAAGTCAGACCATATAGTTTCATAATCATGATATGCCAGTTATATGTGTCTGAGTTTACTGTATTTACTTAAGTTCTGTTAGAGTTTAGAAATTGGTATCATGTTTCCTTATAATATTGTAAAATTAAAATAGGAATGTGTTGGGAGCTAAGGACACTAGGAAATTCATCAAATGTGTATAGGTAGGGTCAGGCCTCAGGGCCTAAAACAAACAAGCTACCTCAGTCTTGAGATAAACACCCTGTCTGGTTAAGTTGCTAGGCAACCTTCTGTCAAGTATTACTAAGTTTGCAAAAGTATAAATAAAGGAATATTTGGTTGTGTAGTTGCATTAGTCATGCCCAGCAGGCAGACCAGTGGCCACCTTGCCCAGCTTTTGTCTTCTTGTCTACCTTGTCTCATTCCTGCCACCACTTCTCCCCAGGTAGAACTAACCACCGTGAGACCAATGCATCCCAACAGAAATGCCTTGAAGTAGAACCAGCTTCTATAGTTTTCACTTCACATACCTTGCACAGGGACATATATCTAAAATATGTGATAAAAAGAGATGAGTGCTTAAAAAGTTATTACAGTAAAATCACATTATCATTGATTTCCCTCCAAATGCTCCCTTTGCTCTGGACACACTTATCCCAGCCTTCTGCCACTTTCTGATATATTCCTGGAAGCTCTAGCTCACTGGGGCCTTCAGTTGTGGCCTTGTGACTCGCTTGATGCTATGAATTAATTCAAAACATTTATCCTTTATGATAATTTTGATTCTGGGGAAGAACCAGAAGAGGCACAGTGTCAAATCCAGTGTTAGAGGTGAATGGAGGCATCTTTCAGAGCTTTAACTAGCTTGGCTTTCTGAGGGCTGGAGCTCAGCATCAACATTTGCCACATTTTTTTTTATCATACCTTGTCAAAAGTCTCACAAAAGAGGAATCTCAGAACTGCTTCAGAAACTGGCAACAATGATAGATCAGTGTGTTCAAAACAAGGAGTATTTACAGGAGGGTTCATGGCAATCTGTCTTTTAGTGTGATCGATTATAGAAAATAAATAGTTACCATATACTTTGATTCTACTGAAAAAGCATAATAGTTCCTTAAGAACCTAAGTTGGCAAATGTTGAATTTCAAACCAATCACTTAGATGCACTGTTTCTGCTTTCCTGACTGCTCATAAAAGAACACACTGTCTGTCAAATTCTCTCAATTAACTGAGGAACATATAAGTGTTTCTATATTTTGGGTGGTCTTCTTCTTCTTCTTCTTCTTCTTCTTCTTCTTCTTCTTCTTCTTCTTCTTCTTCTT
>NDGN011548451.1:5679-20898 GCA_002564285.1 Tympanoctomys barrerae | reverse complement strand
GGAGTGGAGAGGAAGGATATACACAAAGATCTAGAATGTGTTATCCAGCTACCACCTGTGTGTGGGGGTGCCGTCATTAGGCAGTGCATGTGCTAATAAAAAACAAAAGTTGTAATCAAAAAATTGCATCTCCAGGCAGACTGACCAGGATGTTCTGTAACTGTTTTCAGCAGAATAGCAGGATAGGTTCCCAAAGTAAGCCCATATTGTCACAAATTCATTTTCCCCTCGAAGCAGTGAATTGCAAGGGTTTGGAGCTGGACTCTTGGGTGAAGCACTTATGTAAGAATTCAGGAGCTGGGAGACAAGCTAGCTACTATCTCTGGGGATCAAAATGCTCTTTGGTAAAGTACAGATAAGCACAGAAACCAATTTACAAGGTTATTGGAAGAGAAAAGTATTTAGTCTATTAAAACATTAAAATAGAGTCTGGACTGGGATATAAAAACATAAGAATTATTTTTGGTGCCATTAATACTACTGTTTTTATTTCAGACATACAGAAAATAACTTAAAAAGTGTCAGCCATCAAAAGAAGTAAAAGATCTATGACTCGAAATATTTCTGGAGTCTCCACCCCACCCTCCAAAATTGTTCATCACAGCCGATCTGTCTGTACTTAAACAGCCAAGAACCTTGAGAAAATCACACGATAGAGACTTACATGATAATACTGTGTAAGGGATTTAGTGGGTAAAAAAGAAAAAATATATCCTGCAGAAATAGCTAAGGTACCAAACACTGCTCCAGAGATGCTTGATTTTATTCTCCATAGAAGCTTAAGATAAGTGACAGACAGTACTCTGAACCTGCACTTGGGCTTTAAGACTGTCAGGATATGATGCTTTGTATTAATATGAGCATCTTTTGGAAACTCAAGTGGAATGAATTTTCACTTATCCTGCCCTCTGACTGTCAATGGCCTATGAGCTGGGAAGAAGATTGCCACGGAAAAACCCTACTGCATTTTCTGGAAAACAAACCCAAAGCAAGCCAGCACCTTATCAGATCACCATCAGAAGACCTCATGTCAATACCAACTGTTATGACCATCAGTTGTTCTTCCAACCAAATATATACTACTCATCATCTAGGTCCCCTGTAATAAGGAAAATATAATTACTCAGGGAGGCCTAGCAGACAGAACTCGTCTTACATTGCTTTCTATAATTGCACTGTTCTTCTATTTCTTCTTTGGTCTCTGTCTTACTAAAATGTCATAAATATATTAGGAAATAAATCATGCACATGCTTCTTTGATCTAATCTCCAGAATGGCACTAGGTTGGTACAGTCTTGGTGTTTCAGTTTTCTATTAAAAAGACATTATTTACTTATTTATAATGTATTTGGTTGCTACAGGGTGTCACTACACAGCTCAGACTCATAGTGATCCTCCTGTTTTCAGCCTCCCCAGCACTGAGGTTAAAGTCCTACAGGCATGTGCCAACATGCCCTGTCTCAGTGGCCAGCTCAGCCCGCCCCAATGGGGGCCTGGCATGCAACGTGGTGCTGGGGATGGAACCGAGGTCCCTGTGCTTCCCTACGCAGACACTTTGGTCTGCTGAGCTATCTGGCTGGCCCCATACAAAGGACGTCTTAACTCTTTACCATATCCAGTGGCTTTTGCTTATCCTCCCAAGAGTTCAGTGACATTTTTGGCCATTTTCTCCTTTGGATTCATGCGCTGCTGCACTAGCTGTGCTTCTCAGTTCATGAATTCCTCATTCCTCTCAGGAATTCCAGCTCTTCTTGACTAAACTCTCTTGAGAGCATGATTACTAGTTCTCTGCACCCCTTTACTGCTTTCTCGGAAAGGGCTCATCCTTACTTTGTTCACATTTATCCTTAAGCAAATGACCTCCAGGAGTTTCCATCTAGTACAGGCTTCCAGTGGAGACCCCAACACCAACTCAATAGACATCCCTCCTTGGCAATTTAATCTCACCACTATTTCATTATATTTATTACTATTTTGACTCTTTTCTGAACATCATTCCATTCTAGCCAGTGGACAAATTTTCCAAGCCTGATAAAGCTGAAATTTAGAGAAACCTGTGCTTCCTCACTCCAATATCTGAAGTAGTCATCATTTCCTTATCATTATTTTTTATATTATAGGACAGGGTCTACAGGGTCTCACTGCATAGATCAGACTCCTAGTAATCCTCCTGTTTATAGCCTCCCAAGTACTGGGATTATAGGTGCATGCCACCATGCCCAGTCTCAATCACAGTCTCAGCACACCCCGGGAGCCGGGCCAGCATGGCAGGCCTGGGATCAAACCTTCAGCCCCTGCGTCTACCTAAGCAGGTGCTTTAATCCACTAAGCTATTTGGCCAGCCCTCTTTCTCCATATTTTGTTTAATATACTGTGTCCACTGTTACTGATGGAATCTAAGTATCCTTATTTTCCTCCTATTTACTACCCGAGATGGCTTTTCTCTTCTTCTTGTCCATGTTACCTATCTATGTTCTGAGAGACATTTTTGTTTTAAGTCACTCACTTGAATAAGAATTTAGAGCATTTCATTTTGGTTATTCATATCCAAGTTGAAATCCTCATTCTGGCAAATTAAGTCCCCACTGGGGTCTTGAAGTTGTGCTCCCAGGGAGGGACTATTATTTTCAATTTGGTCTGCTCATCTGCTGCCCTCATTCCTGAGAGGAGCTTTTACTCAGCCTTTTCTTCCCACTAGCCAGTCAGCCTGCATTTAATCCTTTTTCTATAGAAAACTAATCTTGGTCATGGATTTGCTACCCATCTCCGGAGTAGTTCATGCTGCTTTCTCTTTTTATGACAGTTAGCAAATTTTTAATGTTCATATGTTAGAATACAAGTATTTACATTAGCCACTGGTTTTAGGGACTTTATTTTTATAGCAATACTCCATCAAGAATTAAGCACAATCTTTGTATAACTTAATATTATCTATTGTGACAAACACTGAGCTGGTTTTCTAGAGAAAAAAAAACCCTCAGTTTACTCATGTAATTTTATTCATAAAATTTTTTCTACAAAATTACTAGACTTTGAAGTGATGTTTTCCACTTAAATGTGTGGCTGCCAAAGGAGAAGAAGAAGGGAAAGCTAGGTGGTGGGTGAAAAGCAGATGAACATGTGTCTCTGTTTGGGTCTTCACTGTTCATGCTTTATCCATTAATAGTATTGAGGGTCAGAAGAAAAACATGTCAAATTATTAGGTCTGAAGTTCCATCACATTAAGTTGTGGCTAGAACTTTACAGCTGATGCTTCTATTTTTCAGAAGGAAATACATCCTTGGAGTCTACCAAAGTACATATCCAGGATGTGTTCAATACATTTGTTCCCTTTGAGTTAATTCAAACCTTCATACCTAGGTGAGTTGTATAATAGGTTCTAAATCAACTTGTTTCTATGGCTAATATCCCTCACCAGTGTACAGGGGGAGCTGATGAAAAATGAGAAAGGTACTTAACACTAGCACACCCAAGTAAATGTCTCAGGAGTCAAGATGGGCAAACTGTAAGCTTCTGAAAGTTTGAGCCACAAAGACAGGTAATTGCTGGAGATTTTACAGTAAATAGAATTACATGGAAGATTTTTAGACATTTTCTTATAAATCTCTTCAGCAGCTATCAATTAATGTATCTCTATGTTGCTGGATGCAACTTGGTGACAAGGAAAGAGATGTCCACCCTAATTGAGTTCACATGATCATAAGTATCGTATTTACATCTTTCATTATGGAGACAAAATATTCAACACCCAAACTGAAAGGGAGAAAGGTTTATTTAGCTCACTGTTTGCAGAGGTTTCACTCCATAATCAGCTGGATCCAAGATAGTGTGAATAGTGAACAGGCATTGTGGGAAATGAAGAGTTAATGGCAGGAATAAGATAACAAAGCAACAAGGGACGATACTTGAGCCTCTCTACCCTTTTCATTTTATCCAGGCTACTTAGAGTAGGAAACACTCACACCCTTAATTTTAGTCCCCTTGAGCCTACCTAGCACTGCACCATGCATCAACTCTAGTGTTACAAGCTCTACCTACAACCATCTATGAAAAAGCCACATATAACTGCATGAGGCTAGGAGAGGAGGCCATCTAAATATAAAGGACAATAGTAGGGTAGACAATTTCAATGAAAAATAAAACAGTCTACTTAGAAAAGAAGGCAGTATGTGGCAGTTGTCAATAGATAAGCCAATAAAGTAATATCCAAACTCAGAATTAGGGCTCTCTATAATAAAGCAGGCCATTGTCACAGAGTCCTCTGTGTTACTGATTTTGGCAGACAATTTGACTTTGTCTCCTATGATATCCTGAAAAATAAACTGGTAGAATGTGACCTTTGGTTCTAATTACACTTGAAAAAAGATTCATTCCCATTCGCCATTCAATAGCTTGTCAAGTTTGCAGGTAACACAGAGCTGAAGGCAATATCTAACATAACAGAAGGCAGGCAAGACACTCAAAATAATTCTGACAGGTTGGAACACTGGGCATAAAGCATCAAGTTGAGCTGTAAATGGAATAAATAAGAATTCCCATACTTTGGAGTCAGCAAAGTTTTTGAAAATAGGATGGAAAAACAGTAACCATAAAGGATAATGAAACAAGGAATTAGACATAATCAGAATTACAAACTATTTGCATTAAGATATTATGAAGGAAATGAATTGGTAAAGTCTTCTTAGAGAGGACTGACAACAAGGATTAAAATTATTGGCAACTTAACAAAAGCATTGAAACTTAATCCAAGCTATGTCAGAAAAATGGACCAGAAATTGATGTATGTGCAGGGAGATGGATAAATAGGTGAAAAAGATAAATGTTACTATAAAATCTAGCTAGTAATGATATGGTATTCACTACACATTTTTTTTTTTGAAATTTCAGTATACTGAAAATTTTCAAATTAAAATCTTGAGGGTAGGAGAATGTTAGAATCAGGAGTGTTGTCCTAGAATTCTACTTAGCCTATTTAATAAAATTTTTAAATATTAAAAATGAGCAGATTATACAGATGCAAAAACACATGTGTGGAAATATTCCTGCATTAAAGACATGAGGTATGATCATAAAATATGTTGGTTTAATTTTTTTAATTATAATAAGAGACACAGTACTATTAATCCTTTTCTAAATACTCCTCCTTAATTCATGGGTATACTGTCTTCTGAAGAAGTCCTAGATACCTTCTTTAGTGTGTTCATTTATGCTGATGTGACTTCCTTGATGTCCTAAACTGACTTAAAATGTTCGATTTTCATGGACATTTTGGCTTTGGGGAAGAGAAAGATGTCTCAACACAACATCTGGCTATGAAGGTTGATGAAGACACGCCAAGAGATTTTCATGGGCCTGGCTTTCATTGAATTGCAGGGCAAAAGCGTTTACTTACTTTTTATTCACATGCCCTAATAACATTCCTTAAAAAGGATCTCCAGAGCTGCTTCAGGACATGACATAAACAATGGGATAAGTGTGTTGAAGTGAGGGGAGCATTTTGAAGGACATGAATGATAACGTGTCTCTCGCTATAAAAGAACTTCTATTTATCATGTACCATATATTATAACCATACCTGGTATAATGGAATAATTAAGAATGACAATTTAATAGTGATTTTCTTGCAGTAAGCAGAGTGTTAGAAAAAGTAATTTTTCATGTTTGTTCATTTGTGTTTTCTGCAGTGAATGAGTAATTATATTTTCAAGATAATTATTTTAAGTGTAAATGGCCTGTACTCATTCTTTTAAAAGATAGAATAAGAGTGCAAGATGCAACCATGTTTTGACTAGACTGATGACAGTAACAACATACAAGTATAAAAAGAAGGAACAATTCTTTGCCCTTGGTGATTTGCTTTTAGGGACAAAGTAGATAAACACAAATGAAAAAGGGCGTTGTAATGGATGAAGGCTGAGAAGCAAAACAGAGGACAATGACTGTTTTGCCACCTTTTTCTTTTATCACATTCTAGAATATAGGGCTGCTTTTTTTTCTTTGAGTGACACAACTTCCATGCCTCACATCTTCACACGTACTTTTCTCCTGCCAGTGTGGGGCTGTGCTTATTCCTCTCTCTATTCTTGTCAAATTGTACTCATCCTTTGACCTTACTCACCACTAACTTCTTAAACTAATGTAGGGCTCCAGTCTCACTCTCTCTTAGTACATCCACTATTACTAACATGTGTGTTAACTCATTGCTGTGCATTTGTCCTGAGAAGTTTTGTCTACCATCAGCCTCCCAACTAACAGAGGTGATCCTGTTCCTCTTTGCGAACTGACTGTCCAGAACAGGAAGTTGGCACATTACAAGGACTCAATAAATATGACTAGCTACATGAAGTGACTGGGGTTAATTTCAGAATTGTGGCATGCACCGCACATCAGAATGATGTACCAGGTCTGTGGCATGCCACACTGTCAGGATGGAAATGTACAGCAGGAACTTAAAGACCATACCTTGAGGCAACAAGGAGAAAGAGGCCTACTGGGGAAGCTTGGAAACTTCTAGTAAGAAGGTATTTGATGAGATGATTTCAGAAGGAATGAGCCCATTCAAAGGGTAAGGCAGAGGAAGAAAGCTGATAGCTGAGCAGCAAGTCCATTTCCTTGATCTTTCCTCTCTACTTTATTCTTTTCTTCATCTTTTTGTCTTGTATTCCTCAAACTGGAAACGAGATGTCAGCTTAACTAGCATTAAATTAACAATGGTCTTAAGAATGTGAGGTGATGATTCTCACAGTGATGTGTGTGCTGTTTCAGATTTTGGCTGTGTGCACTTGGCTTCAAGCTTCTCTACTTCTCTGCATGGCTGGGAGAGACAGACAGCAACTGTAGGAGCAGATTCTTAGATAGCACTGTTCTAGTCCCAAGGAAAGGCCAGAAACCCTCAGGGCCTCTTCTTTTCACAGCCAATGGAACCATTATTCTATTTAAGATTCATTAAGTATTTACTATGTGCTTTCTGTGTAACAAATACAGGGATTGGTAATAAAGAACTCAGAGCTAATGGAATTCATGGCCTGAAGAGGAGTATGTAAACAAACAAATAAATATTCAGTGACCAATCTGAAGAGTCATGAGGAGAGGCTGAGAGTAGAGAGCATAACAGAGAACAGGAGAGAAGACACTACAGGAAAAAAACCATCAAGGATGAGACAATCTGCTTGAGAAGAAAGAAGGGAGGTCCTGGCTGAGGCAGTGGCTTGTGCAGAGTACAACAGAGAATACTCCAGGATCCAAAGACAGTACAAGGAATCATCAAACTATTAAGTGCATGGCTACATTAAAAATAAATGTTTGCAGTAAAAGACAAACTGCCATTAATTTCTCAAAACAGCACTTCCAGTGTACCTCGGTATCCACTTTCATGTTCTTGCATCTTTCTGAAGCAGGTCTGCAAGTCCTCTTTCATAAGTATCTTTATGAAGTGTGATCAAAAATATTGAACAGAGAATGTTGATGCTGAGAGCCATCAAACAGAAAGGCAAGGTCATAGAGAGATTGTGTTGTGGCCTCATGTACTTTGTTATTTGCCAGATCTTGCAGTGACTAAGTGACTTCCAGCTCTCCCCCAAATCAAAAGGACAATAACGATAGACAAAAGTTCTCAATCAGTTTGGGGAACTGAGCCAAGCACTCCAGCACAACTGAAGATACAAAAGAGGGCTTCCTTAGCTGCTACAAAAAGCAGTCAGAATGAAGGGACACATGTTTCCAAAGCATGGGAGGATCTTCTGAGGTGCACTGGTGGCAAAATATCTTTTACTGTAACAGATTTTTAAAATGTGAATATTCATTATTTCAGACCTTGCAAGACTAGAGGGGAGTGGAAGAAAGGAAAAGCCAGATTTGTGATGGGTCAGGAGGCTGCTGAGCTTCCTGGCTGAGATCAGGATTTTGATGGCAGAAAAAATGTCCTAAGGAAGCCACATTGAGTTGAAGCATGAACATGATGCGATCCCAGGGAGCAGCCTCAGCCTTGGGACTGACAGATGGTTCCTGTGTTTTTGCTGCTTGGTTCAGTTTTGCTTTCTGCTTTGCCCCCTAAATATCCCAAGGCTGCTTCAAGCTTTCCCTCATATGTACTCAAAGCCAGACTCTGAAATATAAATTAGAGAATTAATCAACCAAGTCCTTAAAGAGAAGGAATGTAAAGAAATTCAAGACAGGAAGGTCATGATAAAATAAGAAATAATAGGTTGGCACTTAGCAGTTCTTTTATAACAATATGAAGGCATTTTAAAGGCCCCTCCCCCTGCATTACTTATATCTGCTGATACCAGAATGAAAGGAAACATATTCTGTAAGTGTGTTGAGGGTTTGTGAATGTAACATATTATTTTGGTTTTGACAAATTCCTACCAGATAAAGCTGTTAAATACTAGAACAATCTCCCTAGGACTTCCTCTTAAGGTCATCAGAAATTGGAAATTAATTTATCTGAGATAATTATGGACTTGCCCTATCTCACGTAAAAGAGATGGACTGGATTTTTTTCTAAGATTCCTCTGCAATGAAAATGGCTAAGGGTCTCCAAAAGTCTGTCATTAAGTAACAAGGGGTAGAGTAAACATTTGAATGTTGCAATTAGTAGCAACCCAACAGATGTTGATTGACTTTTGCAATTGAGAGTAAACTGAATAGTACAGTGCTTCTGGGATGATTGTTATCTGTTAATATCTGAGCAATGGTTAAAGTCAGATTTTTTCTTTAGTTTTTCTTTCTTTATTTTATGTATTTAGTACAGAGTCTACAGGGTCTTACTGCACAGATCTAACTTGTAGTGCACCTCCTGTTTTTAGCCTCACAAGTGCCGGGATTATAGGTGCGTGCCACCAGGCCCAGTCTCTGTCGCTGTCTCAGCCTACACTGGGAGTGGGGCTGGCCCAGCAAGGGGATGGAAATCCAGTCTCCTGTGCTTGCTGAAGCAGGTGCTCTAGTTTGCTACGTTATCTGGCCAGCCCCGATTTTTAATAATTAGCCTCCTAGATATGCAAAGTTTGAGGAAATACTGAGAGATGTTCTTAGCAGCCATGTGTCAGTCAAATGGAAGCTCGTGTGTTTTGAAGACCACACCACACAAGAGAGAAGTGGGCACCAGGACACAGAGCAGCAGTCGGCAGGAGGAGGGTGCAGAAGGGGAGAGGGCCAGCCACAGCGTGGAGGCCTCTGAATGCTGTGGACAAGCATTGCCACATAGGATGGGAAAAGCCAGGGATGTAGAAGATGGAGCCCAAGGTGGCAGCAGCCCCATGGAAAGATCTGCCCACTGGCACAGGCAATAAGCTGTCAGCCAAGCAGGAGATGGCTCAGTGGAATATATCTAAATCAGGTCAGGCCAGCATGCTGGCAGCAGGGCAAGCCAGTCAGTGGAGTAGTCAGAGCATACATGAAAGCAGCATGAATACATCCAGAGGAACAGGAGACGGGCAATATCTGCAGCAGGGGCTTAGCTGAAGCCCACCAACTGGCAAGGGCAATGCATTGGAGCGGGACAGGACAGCAGTGGATAGAAGCCAGGAGATGGCACTTGAACTGTGCCAAGCGAGCAGAATGATCTCTGAGGAAATATCAGCTTCTCACCAACCGGGAGGCCCCTGCAGCTTGAGAGCTTCGTGTATACTGCCAGACATGGAGGGCAGGGAGCACGACAGCAGACACGGATCATGCACAGAGGAAAGGACGAAGCTACTACAGCAAGAGCCAATGCACGCCACAGGCCTCCTACTGCCCAAGAGCCAAACAAGGTCTGGGGAGCCCTGAATAAAGAGGCAGAAATTGAGGGCCCAACTCCAGCTCTGCCACTCATCATGTGACCTTGGACTGACACTCTGCTTTGCTCCAGGGAATGCGTTCCTTCTGCTCAACCAGGAACTGCAAGCCTCCCTCCCAAACTGAGCCCAAGCTCTGAGCTGGGCCAGGAGGGGGTCTAAGCGCATACGGTCTCCCTCCATTTCACTACCTTCACTGAGCTTCCTGCCTGCTCAGTCATCTTCTGCAATGCTGTCTTTGTATTCCTACCTGCTGTGTGTTCCCTGACCTGCTATTCAGTTGATATTTTCACCGACTTCGTCTGCCAGCCTGGACCACTCTTCATCTCCTGCACCCAGAATGTCCCTTCCCAGAACTTACATCACCTCTACAAATACAAAAAGCTCTAGGTTATGGTTGTTCCAATTTGGCCCACTTATTCAATAAAAAAAGAAACATCTGTACGGTAGGCACAAGATATAATGCTTTTAGATTCTCCACTTCAACTTCTACCAGGAAGCCTAAAACTACAACTGGACACAATAACATCAGGAAAAGTAAAATTGTTTCCCATTATCTGGGCCTATTATAGTCCATTTACCCTTTTAAGAACAGGACAGGGGTTATCTCTTCCTTAAATTCATGATAATGTAAAAATTGACCATGAGAATCTGATTATCTTTAGAACAGCACACAGCTGAGCTAAAACTATTCTTTATGAATAAATCTTATCTATGATAAATAGAAGACTTTCTGAAGGAATAAGTTCACTTCCAAGGCACTGAAGGATGTAACTCAGATAATTCTACAAAACTCTGTGATTTTTCTTTCTCTCCTTTCATTTTTTCCTTTTTTCTTATATTTTCTCTCTTCCTTGCTTCCTCCTCTGCTTCATAGAATTATTTTCTCCATTTAGTCCTCTGATTGAAAAAGTAATGCTTCTTTTTGTATTTATTGTCTATGTTCCTTTTGCTGAATTCTTCAATATGGGTAGAGCATTAGAGCAAAATGTTGACTAGGTCTGGCCTAGCTATTCTCTGAGCAGACAAGAAAAATTCTAGAACAGAAATGACTGGAAAGGTGGTAAGATTTACAAATACAAGTTACCTTTGGCCTCTACAATCACAAGGGGTCCTCAAACCAGTGGCCATTAGCTCCCTGACATTTATCAGTATGGTAAACTCTTTATGTGTCTATATTATTGGGGAGCAGACTCTATATAAACCACTTATGTACACCTATTTGATTTTCAAAACAGTGCTCAGATTGCTACTCTGTCATAATTTTAATTCCCTCAATTATTAAGCCAAGATTCTATAGAATGTTTGCTGATTGGTCTTTCATAATCTGGGCTAGACTTTTTTCCCTGAGTTAAGACTTTCAGGGTGAGCCACCTAGCTCAGTGGATTAAAACACCTGCTTAGGCAGAGTAGGGACCAGGGTTTGATCCCTAGTGTGCGGTGCTGGCTCCGCCCCTGGAGTGTGCTGAGGGGGATTGAAACTGCGAATGATGGTGCACACCTATTATCATAGCACTTGGGAGGCTAAAAACAGGGGGATCACTGTGAGTCTTATCTATAGTGAGACCCTGTGGAACCTGTACTAAATACATTTAAAAAATGACTTTCACACCTCCTGCCACACATTTGACCTCTGCATACATCTGCTCTGGCTGTGTGACTTTTATTTGGTTCCTCCACTACAGTATGCTGCTCTCCTCTCGGGGTAATTTCCACTGGAATAAAGGCCTAGCACTTGCTCTTTAGTCACCTAACTCCCTATTCTTTCTTTCAGGTTTTACTGAAAATCATTTTCCTGATCTCTAAGACTCATGGTCTTCCCTGGCTGCTTCTCACTGCCATAAAGGCTGTCCACTCCAGTGCTGATGCATGGCGTCAGGTTAGTGCTTGTCTTCTGGAGAAGATGGCTTTCTTATGTATCTGTGTACTTTGTGCGCCAGCTTGTCATTTTGCTGTATTCTTATTACAGAAAAGGCACAGCCCACACTCACTTCTCTCTGTGCTTCAAATGACCCCTCAGTGAATGTGGCCAGCGAATATAATCCAGGTGGGAAAGCAGGTGGCAGAGTATCTCTCCTTGTGGCCCCTGGACTGTCTGTAGAGCTTGATGTGGACAAACCTGTGAGGACCTGGGAAAAGGTTTTATATTGCCTGGGATATAGTCATAGCAATGAGAAACTAGACTACGAATAATCAGATTATTATTTAATCTTATCTTGAATAGAGAATAAAAGTCACTTTGTAGAAAATACCCTTGTGATTGAATTCTGCCACTTATTTCTGAATGTTTGTTCACTGTGATTAAAAAAAGCTAATTAACAAATTAGAGCAAGGGAAGAGAAAAGAGTATTCCCCATTCTAACTAATTTCCTAAATCAGCTAATAACATAACATAGTGTTTGGTGCAAAATAGGGACTCACAACATATTGGCTGATTGAATAAATGTTAAAACACCATTGGGAAGTATGGCATACAGAATCAGAAGTATCAAGATACCTACTGTAGCTTTCTCGATTTTTCTTACTTGAATAATAATGTCAGTTTATCAAAAATACGTATTCTAATAGTGGCTCTCTTTTTGTTTTCCTTTTAAGATCTACATTACTTTTCACTTCAGATGAACTGCTTAACCACAGTATGTAACACATATACTTCTTGACTCATCATCACAACAAAATTCCAAAAATCATGTAGCACATCAAGATCTATAAGTGAATCTGGTATGATTCCATGTTTTGTCTGTTGTTAGCAGGAATGGAGAAGTGGCAGTGTTGGAGAAGGCATACATTTTCAAGCATCTTAAAGTCCCTAAATAAGATGATATTTCTGTAATACAGAGTATCATAGAATAAACACACACACACACACACACACACACACACACATCAGTAGGAAGGGTTAAGAACAAATAATGAACACTGAGTTGTAGACAGCCTCTGCCTTAACATAGTCACCTGTGGACTTAGATCTCTACATGCGCCAGTTGGCCTGATCTCAGAGTATATCTCTTATCTATAGATCTTGATGCCATAGAATCATAAGGCTTAGATGTCTTCTGGGGTATTTCACCACAGGACACACTAATCTGTGACATTTGTCTCCAAGGGTCCTCTCGGAGACATAGCTGTCATCATCCTGATGCTATCTGCAAAGAATTGCATTGTACTGCACTATCTACTTTATTCCTCCTATCTGAGCCGACCACCCGAAATAGTGCCAGTCCTCTGCATTCAGTTTTCAAGTGCAAAATGCAAGCACAAAATCTCTCCCACCTCTGTGAGCAGTCTGCTTGCTTTCTGCACATTCTGTGCAATGTTAGTTTCAGGGTAGCTGATGTATAGCAGCGAAAACCTTGGGTTTTGCATGTCACCAGGCTTGGGACCTTTATTCTCTTGAGTATAGCTGTCCTGTAACTCTGGATATTCTACCTAGGAGATCCTGTCTTTCCTGTGGCAATTGGAATTAATTATGAAAGACCAGTATGGCACGAAATAGTGCACCAAAGTTCAGGTTGGTGGGCAGTGTGGCCTTTCACTTCTAGCCTCCAGCAAGGCTGCAACCAAACTAGTGTCTTGGGTCCGCACAACCTGAAAGAGATTTTCCTGCAGCTTCTTCTCAAGGGAGTGAAACCTGCACAGAGTGGTGTGTAAATTCATGGCAAGAAGCAATAAAGGTGAGTTTTATACATTCCCATTATTGCTTCTACGTCTTTGCAATAATGTTTATTGACATGTTTGAACGGAGCACAAGCTGCAGTTCAGTTCAACTGCCTGTGAAAATGGGACATTTGTCAAGAAACAAACCTCGCAGTTTTTAGTGGCTCTGACAGTGGGTATTAGAAAGGATATTGATGGAAAAAAAGAGCGAATAGGCAGGCCTAGGGGAGAGTGTTAAAGAATACATTCAACATAGATTCCTACAGTGGGAGAACAGAAGACAGCTGAGGATGCAAAATTGAATGCCCAACATATTGAGTGACTACCACTTGCTTTGTAACATATGCTCTTGTATGGGGAACAGGAACAAAAGCTTCCTTTGTTCCCCAGAGAAGGCGTCCACAGTGTTGCTTGCACTGGGGATTTCATTCCTATCCCCAGTGGTCATCTATGATCATCTAGCTCATAGAGTATGTGTAATGCTTTGTTCTTTGCTTTTTTTACAAGGTGAGATAAGGTTCTCAAATGGTGAATATGACAATTACTTAGTATATAACCTACTTTGGGAGCATTACATTAACCACTCAGTCCTTCCTGGAAACCCCTTTAGAGCTAGCTGTCATGGTGGATTTCTACACAGACCTTTCCCTCAGGAAATCTGAAGTTTTGTAGCAAAGCACATTGCATTCATCAACATGAAATACAATGGTTCAGTGATACCAAGAAAAGAAATATTTTACTGAACTTATTTTTATTTTTCCCTTACCAGTGAGCTCAGGGATAGATAGGTATTTAATAGGTGTTCTCTGAATTCCAAATGAAACCCATTTCAAGTTGTGAAAGCCATAAAAGGGAAGCTACTAATAGCCTTTTTCTCCTTGTTCAGATTAGGAATCTATAATGTCTTCTCTTCATGTAATTGCACCAGCGCTTCCGTGCAGCCAGATTTCCAGTGCTCCAACCCAGTTCACAAAGCCTAAAGTACTTGCTCTCACTGAATCAAGTCAATACTTCTTCCTTCTGAAGTGGCACAGAAATTTTAGCCAATAAATTTAGTTTGGAAGAGTGCTGCACTATCTTCTATGCAGTATGAGCAGAAAGAAGAAGAGACAGTAAGACTAATTAATGGCAGTTAGTTCTTAACAACAGAAACAGTGCTGCTCGATGTCACAGTACAGGAATAAGATGGTCCTGGAAATGTGATCACTACCAAAAATACAGAGTCTAGTTGTATCATAGCAAATTGAAATTAGAGGAACCACAATTAGAAGGTGACATTCCTTGCTGTCATCTATAAGTAAATAAAAATCCAAAGTTACAATTTCACTAAAATTCTGCTATATTTTTTACATAAATTTTCATCTGCTATTTTCCTCCTCATGCTCTAAACTCAGCTTAGCATTTCATTTCAGACCTGTAAAAGCCTTGAGTGTCTTTGCCATCTCTTCCTTCCCAGAACTGTGTAAGTAAATCAAACCCGACTTCACTATACCACAGCTTGAAGCATCTCATGGAAACTGTCTTGTTTCCCTTTACTTAGGACCCATTCCTTCCATATAAGGGGCACTATCACTCTAGTCTACCTCCGTGCTGTTTATATTTGATTTTGATTTTGGCTTAGAAGATAGTAATGTCTTTTCTATTAATATATGGATGCCATGACTAATGTTTACCTTGTAAGTCATGTGTATTGGGGTGTGTGTGTGTGTGTGTGTGTGTGCGCGCGCGCACGCGCGTGTGTGCGCGCGAGATAGGAGGAAGGGGGGGAGCCAAACACACACTCACA
>NDGN011548450.1:5693-22399 GCA_002564285.1 Tympanoctomys barrerae | reverse complement strand
GTGCCTAAGGAGAGTCACATGGATAGAAGACATTCTCTCAGGCTTTCACAGAGAGCACATTGGACAAGCAATGGCCGAGACTCATCCACATGGCTGACACTGACAAAGGATCTACAAAGTGTGGTGCAGGGTTACAGAATAAATCCTGAGGGTACTTGACTGACCTTATCAAACACAAAAGTTACATTTCTTGTTATATAGGTCTTGCTTTATCTTGGTTTTGACTATACAGCAGAAAAGTGTAAAAACGAGGTATAAGGGGTAAAGCCATGTTCGTACGCTGTGCTGTAAAGGGCTCTGGTCAACAACTTCTGCCATTGCCAGTCCTACAGATGACCCACTACTATTATGGACTACTGGACTGTGTTGGAATATTTTGCTGAATTTATGCACCTACAATATTTAACTGACAATGGAGTACTCTTCTCTGACAAAACTAAACAAAAAAATGGGATACAAATGAATGACCATTTCGTATCTATATATACAAAATAGTCAGGATAGATATATAGCTACATTCTTTTACTTCAATGAGTAAGAAGATTTGTTGTAACAGTGTTTTTGTATGGGATATCATGTCTACATCTTGTATAATGAATAACCACTAAGACAAAGATGTGCAATGTGTTTTTTATTAAAACTGTCCTATTGATTGATTTTGAAACTATCTCATTGCTATTTGTTTCACAATAAAATTATTTAAAAAATAAAAATAAATGAAAAAGATGTGCCATTTTTACACAATGGGATATTATTCAGCTATAAAATAGGATAAATTTTAGTCTTTTTCCAGTTAATGGATGCTTATATAGAATATACTCTGAGGTGAAATAGATAAGACCCACACGTGCACATTTGTATTTTTCCCTTAGTGTGTGAGTCAGAAAGAGAAAAATAGAATCTGAAGGCTACAGTAGATACTGGGAAAAGGGAATGAACTTATTAAAAAAGAAAGAGCTACTGAGTTCAGAAGAAGGACAGGAGAGGGAGTGGGGGAGGGAGATTCACTGTGAGTGTAAGCAGGAGGGTTTGGACAATGGACTGTGCATTTCTGATGTTCTATGAAAAGAATCAGTTAATGCTTTAATTTGCTTTGTCTCCTTTTTGAATTGTTTGTATTTTTCTTTTCTTAATTTCTTACAAGTTTCTTCCTTTTTTCTTTCTTCTTCAATGTTGCATGCATATATCTGGTAATAGGAATAACTGGTTGAAAGACAACACTATGTATTACAACAAATACTGTGAAATTCATGCTACTTTGTTAAGTGAAATTCTCCATCATTATAATTTTTTCTGCTTTAATTCTGATTTGTATTTTCTTCAATCAATAAAAAATATGTAAAAAAGAAAATTTAAAAATATAAAAGAGCTGTTTCTGCATGAATTTTAGGATCGTTTAGTCTAACTCTCTGAGAAGCCTTGCTGCTGTTTTGATTGCATTATCTCCTTACCTGTTTTGGGAATACAGCCACTTTGGCAGTATTAGCTCTCCTTGTCCAAGAAAAGGGCTGTTGTCCCATTTTCCAGCATTCTGTTTATTTTCCCCTTTTAACTTGTCCTGCACTTTTTATTGTGCAACATTTTTACTCCCTTGGTTCGGTTAATTTCCTATGTATGTAAGATTTTCTGGTGATGGTGTGAAAGATTTTGTTTTCCAAATTTCTTTCTTGGTGGCTTCCTTACTGGTGTACAAAGTGCTAAATTTTTTTGTACATTGATTTTGTGCCTAGTGCTAAATTTGGATATTAATTCTAGAATTCACATATGAAAAAGTAAAGACTTTTATTTATAAACTCAGGACACTAATTAGCAATTTGCATGTAATATTCTGTATTATTTGTTAAGTTAATTTGATGAATAATATATGACTTTTCTTAGATTAAGAACAATATGTTATTTATTATTTATATTTCAAAAGTTAAAAACATATTTAACTAGTTGATAATTATGGCATATTGGCCACTGTACCTATAAATTTGCAATGTTATATTGATAATTTTTCAAAATAGAATCTTATCAGTATAAACTATAAAGAATTGAAGGAATGATTAACACTGGAATTAAGAAACATAAACTAAATGGTCTAACCAGTTTTATAGTCACTGTATCATGTATGTTTGAATTTTTCTTAAGTATTAGTAGAAAAAAGCTATTCATAGCAGCTAGCTCAATAGCTGCTTTAGAGTTATCAATGTTTTATGTCTCAAATAAAGCCATCAATATTTTTCTTATATTACACATGTTTCTTTTGTGATATATTTTTATATAGCCAGATTTCACAATTCATAGCTTGAAACATTTAAACACAGCATCTGCAATAAACATTCTAAGATTATCTCTCTATCATTGCAACACTGAAACACGTACATCTTCCATTGATAAAATTTCTGCTAATGTGCCAAAATAATTACATCCATGATTGAAGTGAAATTCCATATTAGTCATTGATTTGACAAATCAGGTATAATACAACTTAAATTCTTTTCAAGTTGTAGCTATGATTCTCTTTTTCATTTTATTCTTACAACCTCTTTATTTTAATCTCAGTTCTATTAAACATAATTCTAAATTTATAAACCATGAGCACAAAATAATAAGAACATTATTTAATAATGATGATAGACATACTCTAAGTTTTTGCTGAAGGTTTTCTTTTCAAAATTACATTTCTGGAATAAATTAATGAATAGCAAATTAATAAATAACAAAATTATTTTGCCTAAATTGATTTTAAACTATAGCTAACTTTGCTCTCATATAAGCATCTATTAGAACATTATGAATGCCTGAAGACAAAATGATCCTTACGAGGTTTAGATATGCATTTCTGGGTCAGTGAGTTAGCTCAGCAGATTAAGCACCTGCTTAGGCACGCGCAGGGACTGGGGTTTGATCCCTGGCACCACATGCTGTATAGGCCCCTGCCGCCAGGTGCACTGAGCCGAGACCAAGACCAGGCCTGGTGGCGTGCACCTGTAATTCCAGCTCTGGGGAGGCTGAAAACAGGATCACTACAAGGCCAAGCTGTGTAGTGAGACCCAGTATCAATTACATTAAAAAGCAAACAAACACAGATATTTATTGCAAGTAGACAACAAGCTGGAGCATTTCTCTTGAAATTAGGCTCTGATGAAAAAAAAATGTACAATGTTATAGCTACACAATAACGGGCAAAACCAAAGTATGCTGTTTTCCTAAGTGTTGACCTCCAAAATCCTCCTTATGGAGACTTGCTTCTTTTTGTTAATTTTCACTCACAATAGAAAAATGACTATTCCCTGCTCCAAGTCCAGTACACTAGCTTTTCAGAGAGAGACTTTGTTAAATTTCCAAACCTAATTTGCACTCTCATTTTTCCCTTGATTCCAAGGGTTTTTTTTTTTTCCACCGTAGCAGCAGTAAGTTCTTTCTGGTCCTCAGTATTCCTCACATAATTTTGTTAGCAATTTTTCTTCATGGCTTACAACAAATACTTTACCTAGGCTTATAACTCATTGGTAGACTCAGCATAACTGGAAATGTTTTGGTACTTGTATCAAACTGTCTTTCTTTGATATTTTATTAAAGAGAAATCACCCTTTTACAATAAGAATGTTTTACTTTGTGATTAGAATTTGCTTAGATATCTTTGCTCACTGCAGCATTGGGGGAAGCAGATATTCATGAGTAGGTGCAAACAGTAGGTGTGTAGAATGCACGCTGCACAATAAGAAAACATTTTTTTAACTGAAATTGTCTAAATCCAGAATTAATGCTGCCCAACATTTACTCTAAAAAGGATAACAAACTAAAACTGAAAAATCTGTCAAGACAGCTGCCTTTTAATGCCTCAGAATTCCTGAAGATGCTTATGACCAGTAGATTATGAACAATGCCATACCCTGGTTTCCTTAGGAAAGTACTTGCATACAGGTGGTTAGTCCTGCTCTATGACACTCTGTTTGTCTGATTTTCATCTTAATTGCATGTTAGAAACATATATTAAGATGTTAATGAGGAACAATCAGTTTTAGTATCAACTGAGGATTCATTATTATTCTCCATATCAGACTCTGGAGTAAAGGACCATGCATATTATATAATTCTCTGGATATTATATTCCATATATATAGTTCCAAAATGGCATAAATTTCCTTATTGCCTTCTTTTTTCTCACTTTTATCCTATTATATATAGTTTTCATATTTCTCTCACTCCTACAAAAATATTGAGTAATTTTAGAATGTAATCTGTAGTTCTTAGTATAATATGCACATTGCACGTGTGCATAGTGAGATTTTCAAAAGCACTGGCTTTGGTCTGTTTCTATATCACTGTTTAACTCATTAGATGCAAATACTATTTCTTGCATTTAGACACCATGATTAGCCATGTACAGTGATTGCCAATTGGTACAGTGCATAATACCTGAATGGTTAATGTGTTTTGCTGTTAATTCACTTTCTGGAATGGCTTTGTTTTCTATATTGCATATGATTAAAATGTTCACTAAACAAGCAATTTTTGGCATAGTGAGGGAGGGCATTCAAACTTCCATACATCATTTTTTCTTTTGATTGATACCTCAATATCGTTGAACCATTATTGCTTTGATATTTCAAGATAATATTGATTTGATTTCTAAAAATTTTTCTTCACAGCCAAGTTACTATAATGAAAATGCAAAGGATTGCCTGACACTGTAGTTAGATTTATTTGAATTTCTCTTAGTGTTTCAAAACGTACCAAAGTGTTTTCCAAGAATTAATCTTTCAAATACGTGTCAATATCTGTTGATATGTATTGAATTGCTTGTTTTTCTGAATTACTCAAGTACAAGCATGTATTCACTTAGTTATCAATTCTCTACTTTGCATTTTGGTTTATAAAAGTAGTCACATAAGCACATGTATTTAATAAGATTTGAGTACTATCCCTTGTGTAAGTTGACTGCAGTTTTTCCACTCAATCAGACTTGTACACAAATATCCACACTACAGGAGAATGCTTTTCACTGCAGCATATCTCCCAGGAAGAGTGTCATGCAAGAACCAGTTGGAAAGACTACAGTTGGATGTTTATGTCTAGTATTTATTTTTTCCCTTAATGCAATTGCTCTGAATTTAATGGTACAAAGAAAAAGTGCTTTATGAACAAATGCTTCTATGTAATGTTACCATCACATTCCTGAAGACTGAACCACTATTTTTCCCTATTTTGATTAACGCTCAAAAGTCTTAACTTTGGTCTCATTTATGTGACTCAGTGTTAATAAGCTACACCTGCTCCTTTCAATTAGCCAGAAGGGCTATTTCTTAGTGATGTCACAACAGACAAACACTGTCCAAACTGTATCCTTTTGGGGACAGAATTCAAATCATTGGTATCTTTCACTGGCTTTCTGCTACACTTAACTACTAAAATACTGGATTATCTTGCATCTAAAAGAATTAAATTATAGCTTAAATTTAGATAGTTGTATTTCTAAAATCACTTCAGGAATCCTTTTTCATTGTGTTGCATCTGTTTACAGAAACTATACGAGAAAGTTTAATCCTGTGCTACTCATATAATCTACTTATATAATAGAATCATTTCATAAGATAAAAAAACCTATGTAATAACTTTTCTCACTATTTACTGAAGGTAATTCATCACTCATAACTTAATGATTTTTCAGCATCAAACAAGACTTTCAATATGAGAATATATTTCAGTTCTTACAGAGAACCGTCTTTCAGCAATTCTAAATCGTAATTGTATGTTTTATTTCTATAAATTTGAGAGAAATATTTTCCCTCTTTGGCTAACCTCTCAAAAGTAATTTGTTTCTGTGTTGTTACTAATTTCTGCAGTAATTACAAAAATCTTTTCAAAAAATAAATTAGTCTAATTAAATATAGTGTAAACAAGTCTGATGTCATTGACAACTGATTTTTGTAAAGAATAAATACAATATTGTTGTTGTATAATTTCATTTCAAATAAAGTTACATTTAACTCAAAATCAGATTCATTAATCAAATAGTACAAAAGACCCACAAAATTACCATATTTATATGTACTATTTGGTATATAGAATACATTATGAAAAAGTTCATTTTACTTATGTATATTTAGGAAATAAAAAAGCTTAACTATATATAAAAACAAACAACTACCTGCCATGTTTAAGCTATTATTATTAATACATATTAGTGTCATTTTAATTTCACTGATTTTATAAAGTTGCAGATTAATTAAAATAAGATATATATGTAACAAAAGAAGGTGTAACTTTCAGTTTGTAGGATTATTTGAATTATCTTTCTGAAATGCCTATGATATTTTTATATGAATGAACCAATGTTCATTTTATCTTATTTTCTATCAAATAAGAATTTACCTTCATTAACATAATTGCAAAAGTTGTCACTTCCTGTTTACTTGAATTATCTTTCTGAAGTGTCTACTTTTTATGAATACCGACAGATATCAATTTTAAGCTGAATAAGGATTTCATTTCCTTTGCTCAATTTGTCAGCACATATGAGTTTACTTTCTTTAATTATTGTTAAACTTCTAAAAAATGCTCAATTTAATTACATGGAGTGTATTCTTCTAGAGGCATGTGCTGTAAACATGTAGGCAAGCTATATTATATATGTTACATTCTATGTAGACATAAATGAATAATGCAATTTTGAATTAAATCTAATCCATTTTTAATTAACAAAATTTAAGTTACAAAGTGTGGGATTTAAGAATTTTAAATTATATATTTTCATTTCATGAAGACGAAGTAAGCTGTCAGGTTACTGTTATACAAAGGAGATTGTATTTGCCAGCACGTCAAGTGTGCTTGGGGATGGAGGTAGAGGGAAATAATTCTGCACAGAATCAAGTAAAGGAGGTAGCTTCAGATGCTGAAGCTTGTATTATTATTATTATTGGATTTTAAATTATTCCCTGGGAAAAAAGATAAGAACAGAGCGTGGCATTGTCCTATAAAGTTTCACAAAATTTCCAGAAAACAGCCAGAACTTCTACACAACTCCAGAAAAATTGTGAAGTATGTCCATCCTGGTGGTTGCAGAACAGGATATGCGGGTGTGCGTTTTCCTTCAATCTCAGTTTTTCCTTCCCAGGTTCCTCCTCTCTGTACTTCTCTTTCATAAACATTCTAGTTTTTTCAACAGTCCTTAAGGTGATCTCAGACTAGACAAGGTGTCATAAAAGCTTTAATCAGCTTTCACTAGAGTTAGACTATTTTTTTCCTTTGCCCCAAAGTGCCACAATCAATTTGTTCTTCTATGAATTTTAGCACCAGTAAATCTTTGTACTTTACCCAAACATTTCTCTACCTCCTACTAAACCAGGATCACCAATTGTTCATTATTTTTAAGGCAAATTTTTACTTTATTATTGTTCATTTTCAAGTTACATAAATTGATCCTCAATAGTATCATGGCTATCAAGATATTCTAATTTTTAGATATGCTTGTGTATTTCAGAATTTTTTGTGTAAGCCTTAATGTACTATTTAAAGACAATAATCAAAGACCCCATTGTAGAAGATACAAGATTTCATTCAATCTCTCCACCAATCTAAACTCAAATAATGAGTGTTGTACACGCTGACCACTGATTAGATTATTAGAATGCTCTTTGTGATGGTATTGCTCTCGCACACTAATCTTTTTCATTCATATTTAATTATGAAGGCTAAAACTTATGAATTAGAAGTCCTCATCCATTTATTCCATGGATGTTAAATTGCATGAATACTCAACAGTACTAAATATCAAAATATGAATAAAACAAATATATTATGGTATATGAAGATATACTGCTTCACTGTAGCAATTGAACTTCTAAAATCATTTTTACCTGCACTGCTGATGCTTTGAAATTATTTTTTCCTATCTCTTCCACTAATTTGTCTTAGAAGAAAAAGTAAAGTGATGACTCAGTACTACTTCCTCGCATAATAGCACATTACAAAGATTGTACTTCTCTCTTTTCAAGCTATACTCATTAAATGGCATCAGAAACATTCTCTCCATAAACTATTTCTTTCTTCCTTTCATAATGCAACTCCTAGTTGCAAAATGGATTTTAACACCTTTTTTTCAGTATTCAGAAAGCTGTATGTACCTATTAAAGAACTTTTCTTAACACCTTTTAGTCAATGCAGTCAAATCTTAGCTGATGATTTGTCCTGAAATCCAGTCTTTCTAAAAGTAAAGTTCTAATTTCTGATGGTAAGATTTTGTTCAGCTGCTGGTGGGCACACTCCTCCTGGAGCGCTGACCTCACACTCACTTCTCTCGCTATTCCTGCTGTGCCAAGGCAAACACAGGCATTCCATTAACTTCTGAAGTTATTGTGCAAAACGATAATCAAAATTCTATTCCCTCAATGGATTTTAGAAATTAGATGAAAAGAAAGACAATGCATATATTTTCTATATTCAGTTATGAAGAACATAACTTGTGTAAACTATTGGTACTTAATCACTTTAAATTACATGTGCTTCTCTTTACAGGAATAATCAATTTTTCCCATAAGAATCTAGGAATATTAGTTTTGCAGAGTAATATGTGCTTCCTTATTGCATTAGAATAAAATTAGCAATTGTCTTCAAAAATTCCTAATCATTTTTTCCTCTCGAATTTTTCATCATGGTATCATCGGTTTTCCTATATCGCGAAAAAATGCCAATGCATTCTGATAATTTTATGAAGGAGCTAAAGTGTAACAAACACATAGAGATATACAATTCCTTCCTGTGGATAAAGATACCCAAGGGAATGGTATGAGAAAACATTCTGGATAAATTTTGAAGATTAAATTTAACGTGCTGGGGAGATTGCACAGTGGACTAAGCACCTACTTAGGCAATGCGGGCCTGGAGTCCATCCGGGCCGCCACGTGCAGCTGGCCCCGCCCTCGGGGCATGCTGAGGCGCGACCCAGGCAGGGCGTGGTGATATGTACTTGTAATCCCAGTGCTGGAGAGGCTGAAAACAGCAGGATCACGATGAGTCCAAGGTGCATAGTGAGACCTTGTACCAAATACATTAAAAAATAAGATAAAATAAATATTAAAATTAACATTGACGTAACACAATAAAGGGCTGGAAATCAATTTCTACGAAATCAAATATTAAGTGAAAACATAGAAGTATTATTTATTCACTCGCTAACATCAGACAGACAAAACTATGACTTATTGCACTAATTTTTAAATGACATTTGATAAACCCCTTCACACATTTTTAGCCTGAAGTACTTAGCGCACTTCTTAATTGAATAATTGTATGAGAGCTTTAAATTTTTATGGTATCTACTTAATAAGATCAGCATATCCCAGTAGTAATCCTGCTCTTTATACCAAGGTCCTGAAGATGTGGAGTGCGTGCATCCCATCGCCACGCGGCTGCTCCTCGCGGCATCCTCCAAGTGGCAACGTTACTGGCGCCATATGTTTCAACCATCTGGAGGGTGCTGTGTTGCCCATACTGTGTTGCATACTTTTCCATAACAATTTCTAAAACAGAAACTTACAAACTTTGAGAGGTAATTAGCACTAATTCAAGTCAGATTTATTGACACGTTGGTGGAAAAATTATACAATTCTCTTTAGTAGTTGTCACTGCATGGTAATATGAAATAAATTAACAAATCATGGTTTGAAGTCTTATATTTAACACACACATAGAATTTGAGTTTTCCAAGTTCCACTTTTGCTTAGTAGAGTTTTTTTTTTTATTTAAAACTTCTTAATATTTATGCCTAGGTTTTAATGATGTCTTTAAAATAGTTTCAAAGTATAAAATTTTTCAACATATGGCAAAAATTTTATAACTAAATTATAAATATTTTCAATCATTTTTATGGTTTGTGTCTAGTTGTCCACCCAAAGCCTCATGCAGTCATGGGGCAGACTTCTAGAGTTTCTGATTAACTCATAATCCACTGGGATTATGGCTGTGAGTGCTGCTGGGATTAGGGGTGTGAGTGCTACAGCAGCCTGGGACGGATGGCCTGAATGCAACCTAAGGGAGGCAGAGTACTTCTCTGTGGCCTTGTTGCTGTCACTCCTCCCTTTGCTCTCTGCTCCTTACTGCCACCATGACAGGCTGCTCTCTGCCATGTTCCACTCTGCCTTGGAGCCAGCTGAGTATGGACTGAAATCTCCAGTAACGGTGAGCTAAATTAAATACACCTCTCCTTCCTTCATTCTGAGTGTTAGGTATTTTTCCCAACAATGAGAGAAGAGTAACTGAGACAATCACGTATCCTTATTTCTTTATTTCTTTATTTTTTATTTTAAGGAAGGGTCTAACAGGGTGTTCAGGGTCTCGCTACTAGATCGACCTTGTAGTGATCCGCCTTTTACAGCCTCCCAAAAGCTGGGGTTACAGGCGCGCCACCACACCCAGTCTCAATTGCTATCTCAGTGCTCTCCAGTGGCGGGGGGCCAAGCACGACAGGCCTGGGAATCCAAGTCCCAGCCCCTGTACCTGCCTGCAGGCACTTTAATCCACTGAGCTATTTGGCCAGCCCTGTATCATTATTTTGACTTACACATTTATATATCTTATATCTAGAAGTGATTTTGTTGTATTTTAAGAATACTTTTAGCAACACAAAGCATAGTGACATGCAAAAGAAAAGCAATATGGTATAGATTTACTTACCAATAATGTCAGTGGATTCACAGCAAAATTAATTTTTTCATGAAATATTTGAAAAATAATTTATTTAAAATCATAAATATTGTCACAAAATATATTTTTTTCAGTAAAATTAGTCAATTATTGTCTTTTAAATTCAAAGAACATGCTTTTGATACGTAACTGAAGTTAATATGTTTATGTACCTTTAGATATATAAATAATACACATTTGATTAATTGAATGCTATCAATCCTCACACGAATCTGGTGGAAACATCTCAATCCAGTAGATGAGATCTTGACTAAAGTCATGAAGGAAAACACCCATTTAAAGCAAGTCGTCTACGTAGTGGCACATACTTGTGACAAGCTTATAATTGTTACATTGGATGTCAATAGGATTCCAAAGTATCTTGAGTTTTCTGAGACATCATGATTTCTTTATATAAATAAGCTAACAGGAATGAGAAATATATATATGTACACATATATGTATATAATATACATAGGTTATAATACACTATATATATTTATATTATACGTATATATTGTATATACTAGGTATCTCCTCCATTCAAATGAATGATGCATGTCCTACCAATCTTCACTTACAGAATGCAAGTTCAAAGATAAAATTACAGAGTTTCAATAATGGCAACAGCCAAACGTTAAAGCAAGGGGAGTGTCCTACTAGGAGCAAATTCCTTTGCAACATCACAGGCGTCACAAAGTTGTGCTTTTTAAACTAACTGCTATCCTAAATTTCCATGCTATATTGTTTCTCTAATTTAACCTTGAGGTTTCTCTCCAGAGAGTGGGTATAAATCAAACGCTGCTTTGAAGATCTGGGCAAAGGGATGGACTGTAGATAACTACACTGTGCCTTTCAGGAGCTATTTCTCTGTCGTGACCTTGTTGGGACCTTCTGAAGCTGGAACCTGATCATTTGTAGGAGGGCAGGAGGAGCCCTCATTGCTTAAAGCAGTCAAGCTACCTCAGTCTTGAGAAGAACATCCTGCCTGGCCACTGTGGACCATTAGAAACTTGTGTCTTGTAACTTTGCAAAAGTATAAATAAATAAATGCCCTTACTGTTGTTCTGGGGTCCTTTGACAATCAGGCACGGCCCACCACCTGACCTCAGCTATTATCTCTTGTCTTTATTGTCTAAATCCTCTTGCTTGGGACCATGGAGAGATCACCAAATCCCTGCACTGCCATGTGCATGTCCTATACCTAAGGGCCTAACCCCCTAAGGACATTCTTCTCACAGAAAACAAAGAGAAAGAAAAGGAAAAGAAAAACTTTAGATAGCCTTGTGGTTCCCATCTGTTGCTTCCTGGCTATTCTCTAGAAGACCCATGACAGGAATCAAAGATAGCTTATGGTTTATTTTGCTCATGTGAGATAAAACACAACAAGGTATATGCAATGAGGGCAGCACTTTATTACTTACATATCCCAGAGAGAAGACATCAGGTGTCAGGGCCAATGACAAGGTGACAACTGCCCGGGTGATACCCACTCATCCAGTGTTTTGAGCAAGGCAAAGAGACATTTGTGCAGGACTAAGCCATTACTGGGGTCGCATGTATTTCTTAATCAAGTTGCTTAGGGCAAGTTTTAAGTGATTGGGTTTACGGCAAGCAAGTATTAGTTCCACGGAGTCATTTTACAAGTGAGAAGGACAACTGTAGCTTAAGTATGCGAACTGAGTAGATAAGCCAAATAGGTTATGTATAGCTGTTCCTTGGAGACGTGATCTCCAGGAAGCAGTAATAAAAGGCATAATCAAATAATAATCCTGACTGAACAACCTAAAACCTTAGAGGAGCTAAAGAAGCAGAAACTATCAAACCTGATGACTGTGCTTTATTTCAAGTCTGACAAAGTAAAATGCATGTTCAGAATACAACACACTGCATCATGAAATTGGGAGACTTCTCTCCATAGCAGCAAGCACGTGCCTGGTTTCAGTTTTAGAGCCTTTACAATGTACACAAATGAGGTTAGGAAAATTAAGGGCAATTAGATCCTTCAGGAGTTTTACAAGGAAATTTGGATCCCTACTAGGTATAAATCTTTTGGGTAAATATTTCATTGATATTCTTTTAAAGTGTCTACTTAATACATACTTTTTTGGCTCATTTTTCAGAATCGAGTATCACATTTAATTGTTCCATATCTTTAGAAACAATATTCTAATGCATTTTGAAGTTACTAGTATGGAAATTGTTTTCTAATATGTTAGTCAGTTTATTAGCCACCTACTGGTACAATACAGCCCTGTAACTACAGTCTTAATTTCATGGGTTTCAAAAAGTGAAACCCATTTTCTCAAATTCTTACCTGTGTGTTGGGTGACCCTCAACTGAATTCAGACAAGAAAGGCTGTTACTGGCTCCTAGCTACACAATTCATATTAGTTCTTATTTTTCTCTGCTTTCCTTGTACAAGTGAATGATACTAGAGAAAAATACCATGCTCAGCTCTACAAATACTGTGATATTTCACAATATATTCTGTAGTATTTGTTAATGGAAATGAGTTGCATTTCACAGCTCAAAATTAGCTTGTTAGTGCATAGGTAAAAGGAGAAGTGCTACGGTTGCAAGTATGAAAAATGAATGCAGGTTATTTCATGATGGAAATTTATTCACGTGGAAAGGGGGTAAGAAGTAGAGAGTAGGATTGACTCTCACTTATATGTTTTGTTTTAATTTTAAATAATTAAATTTTTAAAAACTACTAAAATATATTGAAAATATGTCACATGATTTACATTGGTTTTTATTAATGTTTCAAATAATTTTTTTTACTATGAGGAGAAATAGCAAAAGTAAAATCTAAAAACTAAAATAAAAAGGCAATGAAAGGCACTGCTGTTGTCTAACACCAAGTATGTGTGTGAAAGTTAGTGAAAATCATAAGTACATTCAAATATTGTTTACACTAATGTAAAAAGAGTTAATTATAGCTAAGATAGAAATCTATGCCATTCAAAAAATAGCAGATTAAATATGTAAATGTATTGTTTCTTTTACCACACAATTTTCATGAGATTTCTTCAAAATAAAATTGCTAAATATTTATAATAATTTTATTAATGCCTAGGGGATTAAAACCATTTTATTGTCAATTATTCATTTTACTTTCCCAATAAAACAAATATTGGTCATATTTAAAATTCTATATGGAAGGGCCATCCAAATAGCTCAGCGGATTAAAGCAGACACAGGCTGTAATCCTCGGGCCTGCCATGCCAGCCCCGCCCCTGGGGCACACTGAGAGGGCAATTGAAGCTGGGAATGGTGGGGCATGCCTGTAATCTCAGCACTTGGGAGGGTGTAAATAGGAGGACTTATAGTAAGTCAGACTGGTAGTGATGAGTCCGAGCTAGTAGTGAGACCCTGAACACCCTGTAGACCCTTCCCCCCCCAAAAAAAAAAGAAAAAGGAAGAAAATTCTATACAGTTATGGAACAAAATGCAGATGTTGAGATTTTGGTGATGAAAAACAAAGGGTATTAATCCTTGGATGTTGTGAGTGTTGTCAATGTGTGCACTTTTTTCTTTCCAACATGCTCAATAAAGGCTGCAGCCTCTGAACTTATTCAGTCATCTGCTAAGTAGATCATATAGTTTGAAAACGTATTGAAATGTTTTTCCATTACATATTTTGAAACATGTCCAAAGAGTCTAAGAGTGGAAAAATAATATGGGAAGAAGAAGTTTGCTAGAATCTATAATTCCTGATGAACACAAAGAGAAATGTGTGTAGAGTACATTGGCTTTGAGGACATGGCTACCTTAACACTACATGTCTTAACATTGGGACAATACCCCACCAGGAAAGGCATTTGGAATAATCCTTAACTCAGAATATTCTCAATGTGTTGCCGTTCTTGTCTCTGAGTCTTTCTCCTTAACTGGTGCAGCTGGTGCCTACAATGTTATGGTTACCTGGGGTCAGTACACTGGAGATAGAGAAGCTGTGTTCACTAGAATCTCCGTCTTGTATAACCCACAACTCACCTTTCTATGTGCTGAAGAGTCACAAGGCTAATTTATTAGTATTTTTCTCTAGCATTTAGATACAGTGCCAGAACATATGCATAGAATATTATTGTTGAAGAGAAAAACATGTTAATGAGTAGCTATCCAAATAAGCTTCAAATAATTTACTGAATCATGTATTTTAGACAGAAAGTTTATAAGTACATATCGAACAAGAAACGAAGCACCATAAGATTATCTTTTAATGTGATTGTTATAATCATTTTGAATATTAGTTCTTTAAAGAAACATATGCCTGTCAGATGAAAATGCTGTCGCCCATTACAACAAATAAAATATAGTGCACAATAGTCTTCTTTTTTTTTTTTTTTTTTTAGAACCGGGGATTGAACTCAGGCCTTTGCACTTGCCAGGGAAGTACTTATTCCACTGAGCCATCTCCCCGGCCCTAGTGCATGATATTCTTGATATTTATTTCCAAAATTATTATTCTAAATTATAATTATAAAAGATTTAATCTTAACATACATCTAATGTGAAAATTGAGTATAATTTTTATATACCATATAGTTATTATATAGCATGTATATGTATACAAAGGTTTTCGAAGCAAAAAACAAAGCTTTTTAAGTTATTATTGCCAGTTGAAATGTAAGACTATCTTGACATTTAAGAAATTTAAGCCAGCAAGTTTTAAGTACAGATAGCCTTTGGTAAATCAAAGAAAAACAAGGAAATGCAAATTCATTTAAATGGAATAAGCTCAGCAAACAATGCTAACACTAAAACTCATTTGTTCTGTTAAGCACAGAAATACATGTAGAACAGAACTGTAAATCTTTAAAGCCAGCCAGGGACTAAAGCTAGCTGTTCCTCAGGGCTCCACTGAATGATGAATGTGAAGATTTGTGTTTGCAACCACACACGAAATGCTGGTGTAAACAAACAGGAAAAACAGATGTTATCCAAGTTGCCTGCAGAATCAAGAACAGGTGGTTTGGATACTTGGTAGGAGAGAAAAGAATGTGCCCGGGGTTGTGATGTCACAGGATGTGCCACTGCCCGAACCTATTGTACAGACCAAAATTGTTTTATAGAATAAAAAAAGAAGAAAGCTTGAAACTGGCAAAGCTGTTTAGCTGTGGTCAAATAGAAAACAAACAGACACACAAAATCAGTGCACTATACAAAATCTTCAAAGATAGCAGGATAAGAACGAAACCCTAGAACTATACCTGAAATCACTATTAAAGACATAAAATGAAATCAATGATTTTCTGTTGTTTACCACTAAATGTTTTTTTCAAAATACATCCTAGTGTTAAAAAAGTAATTTTAATGACCAACCCCCCGTGTATTCTATATATGACTCAACTGCTCTAAACCCAAATTATGCTTTATAACAAAGCAAAAATCAAAAGCTTTGTATTCCTGTATCTTCTCAAAATATCCACTGTGAAATTTGCACACACGCATTCACACATGCGAGCACTAGCCTACAGATATTTCTTTTTACTGAAAAAATCATAGTTTAAGTCTGAAAACAAAATTCTTCCTTTCAATATTTTCATATATTATTTTTTAAGAGTCACAGAAAGCAGTTCATGTGCTTCTATCTATCTGCCTGCTGTATCTTTTATGTAATCAGTTGCTGTCCATCTCAGGTCCTCCAGTCCCTTTCTATTCACGTGTTCACAGCCCTGCATCCTGGGACCATCTTCTCCTGTGTCCTGCTTCCAGGGACGCAATCTCTGTTTCTCACTGGCACAATTCAAGCCATGCACAAGTTTTTTGCAGGCTGTCTCCAAGCACTAGGGCATCTTTACTGCTAGCTGCAGCTCAATAATCAGATATTATCTACCTTCCTTTTATAAAAGTTCTATCAACAATAATTCTATAAATTCCATCCTTTGAAAACATAACTTCTGCCAGGGAGATAGCTCAGTGGCATATGCACCTGCCTGGCTAGTGCAAGGTCCCCAGCTCAATTCCTGGAAAGAAAGAAAGAAAGAAAGAAAGAAAGAAAGAAAGAAAGAAAGAAAGAAAGAAAG
>NDGN011548445.1:4711-20188 GCA_002564285.1 Tympanoctomys barrerae | reverse complement strand
TGTTCCGTACACTAAAAACACACAACATATTTAAGTTCTTAAATAAAAAGAAAAGAAAAACCAGTACAGACATATTAAGGTGTAATTGACAGAAAGTGAACTGAAATGAAATAAAATTGATACAAAGCAAACATAATTTATATTTAATAAATTTTTGAAATAGTACACACCTATGAAACCATTATGAGAATAAACATTTATTATATCCAGAAGTTTTCTTATGTCCTTTCTAATTTCCTTTCAATTTCCCCTACATCTCTCTCCATCCCAAAACAGCCGTTCTGATTTTTTATCAGAGATTATTTTTTATAGTATAGGGCTTTATATGAATAAAATTGTGGGGTACATGTTTTCCTTCTCTGGCTGTTTTCTATCAGCATAATAATTATGAAGTTCTTCTGTATTGTTAATGTGTGAATAGTTCATTCAGTTTTATTGCTGAGTGCTGTTATGGTCACACATTGTGTCAACTTGAGAAGTTTAGAAGTTTAATTAAGGGAGTTAGCAGGGAGCCAGGGTTTCTTTTGCAAACATCCTCGTCCTCTTCAAGAGGAGGGCAAAGAGATAGTGTGAGTGCTACACTTGCACTGGCATGAAGTAGCCTGCTAGTTTTCTTATAATAGAAGGGTGGAAAAGAGATGTGCTCCTCCCTGTTTTTGCTGTCTTCTGCTGCTTTGAAGTGTTGGCCCTGTGCCATGCCACCCTGCCTTGGGGCCAGCTGATTATGGACTGAAACTTTCGCAAACTGTGAGCTAAGTAAATCTTTCCTTCCTTAATTTTGAGTATTAGGTATTTTGTCTTAGCAAGGAGAGAAAAGTAATCAAGATTACTTTATTACATGTTGGAACATACTTTATCTGTATATCTGTTGGTGGACATTTGAGTTGCTTTCGTCTTTTTGGCTATTGCAAATAAGACTGTTTTGAATGTTTATATATGATTTCCATGGAATTTCTCAGTTCTGCAACCTTACCAACACTTGATGTTATCATTCTTTTTTAATTTTAGCCATTCTAGTAGGTATGTAGAATTATCTCATTATGGCTATACTTCAGTTTATTTTAATTTTTCAATGATGATGTTGAGCAATGATCTTTTCATGTGCTTATTTGTCATGGTTTCCATCTGCATATCTTTCTGGTGAAGAGTTTGTTCAGATCTTTTGCCAAATTTTTAAATTGGGCAGTTTGTCTTCATGTTGAGCTTTGAGGGGTTCTTGTATATTCTGGTTACAAGGCTTTTATCAGAGATAAGAATTACAAATATCTTATGCCATCTCATCTGTGACACATTTCCATTCTCATTTGACCTCCAAACAGCAGATGTTCTTATTTTAATGAGGTACAACTTACTTTTTTCTTTCAATGATTGTTCTTCTATTGTTGTATATAAAATTTCTTTACCCAACCCAAAGCCACAAGGATGTCCTGCTTTTACTTACAGAAGTTCAAGTTTAAGTTTTTACAATTGGATCACTGATTTAGTCAATTCGTTACATAGTGAAAAGTGCTTGCTGAAGTTGTTTTATTTGGTCTAAGAGTATTGAATTGTTCAGGCATTATTTGCCTTTACATTTTCACTAAGAATCAGTTATCCCTGCAGATAGTGATCTCTTTCTGTATTTAACCTGTTTTATTTGTCTATAGTGTATCGCTTCCTCCACCAATATCGTATGATCTTGAGTACCATCTGTGAACTTTAAGATAAATCTTGAAAGATAATGTAAGTTTTTGAAATTTGTTCCTTTTCTAAATTTATTTTTGTTGTTTTAGGTCAATTTATTTTCATATAAAATTTGAAATTCATAATTTAATTTATAATTCAATTCAGGTTGATTTTCCAATTTCTCCAAAATGACTTCCTGTTTTTTTACTGCAATTGAACTGAAACTATAGATCAATTTGTAAAGAACTGATATCTTAGCAAAAATGAATCTTCTGATCCATGAACATATTTCTCTCCATTTATTTATATCTACTTTATTTCTTTCCTGCTTTCTAATTTTCATAGTACAGTTACATACATATTTTCTCAGCTTTTCTTTCTTTCTTTCTTTCTTTCTTTCTTTCTTTCTTTCTTTCTTTCTCTGGTGTGGGAGATCGAACTCAGTACCCTGTGCTTTCTAGGCAGGCGCTTGTGCCACTGAGCTATCTCCTTAGCCCCAGATGTACTTTATTCTTATGTGTTTTTGAGGCTATTGTAAATTTCAATTTTCATCTGTTCATTGTTTTCACATAGAAATACAGTGGATTTCAAATGATGGATATTGACTGTGCAATTTTTTCTGAACTTACTTGTTAGCTTTAGTATTATTTTGTGAATCTTGCATGACTTCCTTGATAATCATATTGTCTACAATAAAGACATTTTTATTTCTTTGTGAATTGGATAGCTTTTTTTCTTGCCTTCAAGAAATTCTAGTATAGTATTGAATAGAAATCAAGGTAATGGACATTTTTTTCTTTGCTCCTAACCTTAAAGGAAAAGCATTTAAACTCATAAGCAAAGTATGATGTAAGATTTATGTTGATACATATGTATATAGATAGATAGGTCTAATATATATCTATATATTTCATAGTTGCCTTTTCAGATTGAGTAAATTTCCTCTATCCCTAGATTTAGTGAGTTTTTGTTCAATACATTTATATTTAAGTTTGTCAAATTCTTTTATACATTTGTTGAGGTGGTCTGTAAAAATATGACCAATCATACTAATTGGTTTTCAAATATTAAATCAACCTTGCATTCCTGAAATGAATTCATTCTAGTATACTATTGAACTTTATTTCATAAAAACTTTGTAATTTTCATGAAATATATTAGGGGTAGTCTTTATAGCTTTATCTCTGTTTGGTGTTGGGCCAATGCTGACCTCAGCGAATATATTAGGAAATATTCTACTTTCAATTTTCTAGATGCTTTTGTGTGGAATCAGAATTTTTTTCCTTAATAGTTGGTAGATTTCCCAGTTATCTTGGCTTAGAGTTTTCTTTACGGGAAGGCTTTTAACTGAAAATTGAAATGCTTTAATAAATGTAGGGCTATTTGGGCTATTTTTCTTCAGTAAGATTTGGTAAAATATGTCTTTCAAGAAACATACCTAATTCATCCACACAATAAAATTTATTGGCATAAAGTTATCCTAATGTAATAAAATTTTAAAAATATCTATAGAATCTATAATGGTAGCCTCTCTCTCTCAATATTAATATTAATACTTCTTATCTTCTTTCTTTTTACTTTGATCATTTATCTAAGGGCTCACTAATTTTTATCAGTCTTCTCACAAATAGTTTATGACACTGATTTGCTCTTTTGGTTCCTCTATTTCTTACTGTTACTCTAATTTCCACAGTTAGAGGGTCTCTACAAAGGATTGTTCTTTTTTTCAAGGATAAAATCCAAACTCAGACCTGGTGTGCTGACACACTTGGGAGGCTGAGGCAAGAGGATCGCCATGAATTTGAGGCTAGCTTCGACTGCATAGGTGGACTCAAGGCCAGCCTAGACTACATAGTGAGACCATGTCTTAAAAAGAAAAAGAAGAAAAAATCCAAATGGAGGGCCATATATAAGTACCCTCTATTAATGCTCTAGTCATTCTCTTAACACAGTAGTGTAACACCTTTGCATTTTTGTGCTTGCTATTTCCATTAAGGAAAACAGTGTTCTTCTTTTCTTTCCTCTTCCCATAACTCCTGATTATTCTTTAAAATTTAGTTAAAAACTGTTCTTTTTTTCAGTATGTACTCTTTAGTTACTTTCCACCTGCTTGAGATTTTCTACTCAATGTTTTTGTAGTTTCCTTGCAGATGGCTTGACAGAACTTAGCCCTACTATGCTATTGATATTATGTTAGTTTCTATGTCTCTTTAATACGACTGCAAACTCCTAAGCACAGAAGCAAATGCAAAAATAATTGTCACACTCATCTTACTATCTTTATTTCTCAGGCCACTAGAATGGTAGATTCAGATTAAACAGTGCACAAGCGTGAGGCAATGTTCAGCTAGTTGGTTCTCAATGCATGCTATCCAATATCTCCTGAGAACTGGTTAGAAAGAGGAATACTTATATTCCATCCTGGGGACCTGTTCTATCAGAAATTGTACAGGTGAGAACCAAACAGCTGTGCTGAAGCAAGTCCCCTGGGCAGTTCTGTTGCCAACTGGAGTTTGAAGATCAGGGCTTGAGTATCTGCGAAGTAACTTTCAAGACAGCGTGTCCAGGTTTCAGCTCTGCCCAGGTTACTTGCAAAGACTTTGATATGGGACAACTTTCTCATACCTTCAAAGCCTTAGCTACCTAACATATCAAAAAGGACTAGTAGGAGCTATTTTATAAGAATGATTTAAATGAGATACTTTTACATGATATATCTCATGAAAGATAGCTATAAAATAGTTAATACTAATGAAATGATCTTGACATAATTTTTGTGTGATAGAATAATTCTTCTACCAGTCTCCCTAGACATTATTTTGCATACAAATGGAAAGAAAAGTAATTAAAGAAGAGTACTAATAAAAAGCAGAAATAATAAGAAAAAGAAAAGGAAGAAGGAAAAAGAGCAAGGTAGATGGTTTTATTTTAGAGGAAAAAAAATTGCAAATGTGGTGCCCATAGTTTGGGGTACCATTTACAATACATATTAGCTGCTTGTTTGACTATAGACTTGCTCATTCTCAAAGCCTGAGTAGCATGCAACTTGGAAGTTATCATCTTCTTTCAATTCTAACACTTTTCTTGAGCATCAGTCTTGAAATAGGCATGGTGCCAGATCCCGGGATAGCGTATTCCTCACCTAAATGTAGCTCAGAGTCTAGTTGTTCTTACGACGCGCTGCCAAAGCGACTTCCAAAATAGATCAACCTGACAATTTCCTTGGTGATTTAAATAACTTCCAATGAGAGAGATGTAAAGGGGTAAACCTACCTGAGCAGGTTGTAGCCATTACTCTGTGGTGTATCTATGAATATGAGAAAGAGTTTTGTAAGTATCAACATTCTTTAAGTGGCTATATTTTATGGCATTTGTAGTCCTGATTTTGCTGGCATTTTTACCAAGCCAAATCTATTAGGTACTTCCACACACATCCAACAAGATTGTGATTATTTATTATTTTGATTTGGCATGGTGGAATTTTAAATTTGATTCTGTGCTCTAAATGTGCTGATCATCTATACTATGTTCCTGAGACTGTATGCTAGGTGCTGAAGGATATGGAAAGATGAATAAGATATATCCCTTGTCCTGAAATAGGTTAGATGTCTACTGAAATAGATGTATATATGCATATTTAATAGCGGTTTATTTCTATAGTCCTTTATGGTAGACAAACACTTCCATATGATCTTCAAAGCAGCCTAAGTCAGTAACTTTAATAAGTAATATCAGTCCACTTAATAGATAGACAATGATAGTGATCACAATACCTAATCCTTTATTGGTGATTTATACTATGTTAATTTGATCATCTATCTTATTTCCTGTATGTGATCAATAACCAAATTTTGTTGTTTCTACCACCTAAATAAATTTAACTTTTGTTGCTTTCAGTATTTCTATCAATGCTACCTTATTCAAATTAAGTTCATCTTTTTTTGTTTGGACTATTTCAATAACCTCCTAATTAGTCGTCCTGCCTACAATTTCTGCCCACTCCAATCTGCCAAGAGAATTGTCTTTCAGAAACAAAAATGGTCATACCACTCTTTTGAAAAACTTTTGCTGGCTTTCTTATCTAGCAAGATATGCACTGCATAAATACATTTTGCAAGCTACCCAAATAAACCCTTCAAATCTCACCTCTTGTTGTCCCATCTGGAAACCCACAGACCAGATGCTCCAGTGACATTGGACTGGTGGTGTTTTTTCAGTCCTCTACCCTCTGCCTGATGAACATCTTAACCCTTGAGACTAAGCTCAAATATTATTAGCTCTATGAATCTTTCATGCCTCCTTGCTTGCTCCTTGTCTCTTGATTTGAGGTACCTTTGCTTTTATTTCCTTTTTCTACTGAGGATTAAACACAGGCCTCCAGCACATAAGGCCAGCACACTACCTTTAGGCTATATCCCCAGCACCTTTGCATCTTCTGTTGAACTATTTATCATAAGGTATTAGGCTTATAGTGTGGCAGTGTACAAAAATATCCTTCTGGGTTGAACTAGTTGTATTTTGATGATCTTTGTAAGAATCCTGGACATCATTGTGGTCATAGGGAGGACCTTATTAGGGCTGTCAAGACTAGTCACTTAGCCATTTCAATATAAGTTCCAGATAAAAAAATGAATAACTTCTTTATGTAAGTGTGTCCAAAACATTGCACGAAGCGCAACTGTACTAACATCTAAAAAAAATCTGAAATTCAAATTAAACTGAATAACCTATTTTTTCTTTGCTAATTTATCTCCTGTAGACCTAAAAGTCCAGTTTCCATGCCTACTGGCAGTTACATATAGCTATATTCGCAATGTCTAGTGAAAACTAAGTCTGAAATTCCTACTTCATCCTCATGGAGCTTCCAACTAAGCAGAAAAGTCACAAAAACTATTTCTAGGATTAATATTTAGTAGTTAGAAGCTATATGTTTCTGACGAACATTGACATAGTAAACTCCATGTTTAAAGACAGATCAAGTACTCATCACAGTGGGAAAAATTAATCCAGAATACTTTTCAGCTGCCTAATGATAAGAATCCATTAAAGGAACCTTGGAAAGCTTAGTGGAAAATAGCTTGGTTGCACTTTTAATCGAACAACCAAAATACTGAGATCAGTGTAACCCTGGTCAAATTGCTTAACTTTTCTGTACTTCCTTTTAAAATGTGTGTGGGGGTGGGGCTGGGCTGTAGCTAGGAGAGTGACCAAACTCTGCTGCCTAATGAAATGACTGTCAAGCTAAATATGTGACTTCACATGCTTTTGAAGGAGGGCAGAGGCAAAAGTCGGGTCAGAAGCATTCGTTACCAAGTTTTCAGTTTTTGTTGTAGAATGTACAGACCTGGCATTGGAGCCAGGCAATTGCAAAAAAACGATTCCAGATCTGCATGGTAACAATTTAGACCGACTTCCACTCCTGCCTGAAATTTAGCAGCAGAAGGAAGTTCTTTGCCTGGCCTTCCGCCTGTGCTGCCCCTCCCCCATCCCTCAGGCCTTCAGGCACTCACTCCCCACATCTGTTTCCAAGCCACAGTGTCACACTGTGGTGCAATAAGCAGCATTAACAGGCAGCATGAATCAGGGGTAAACCTTTGATTGTAATTCCTTGCCTCTCCTAGAAAGGAAGTGTGGTAGTGGCTAACTCACTAAAAAAGCAGCTAGATGGCAAAAATCTGGGTCCTTTCCATGACCCTGTTTTATTCTTGGTAGGACACCCTGTCCATCAAGCATACATGCTTTTTGCAATATTGCTGTACAACATTGTTCCCTGAATTGGCTTGATCAGAAGACTCACTTAGAAGCTGAATGATTTCTGAGCCACATCGTAGAAACCCCCAAGGAAAAGCCTAACAATCTCTTTTTTCAAGGAGTACTGCAGACTCTTCCTCACAATCATGCTCAGCTCAACTGGGTGCCAGAGACACATCACACAAACAAGAAAAGCCACTCACCAGAAGCCATCACTAGAGGATTTTGGTGGAACTGGGGTGTTTGCTGTAGGGTTTGCCTGTACCAGCTCAAGCAAAAAAGGCAAGGGGATGGGAATAAAGAGATTTCAATCCTAGTTTTGGTTCCATGTGCTTTGAGCTAGATGAACCTGGATAGGTCGGTGAAACTCTATCACTTGCATTTCATTATTTTAAAAATGAAAATGACTGGATCATCTCTTTTGGTTCTATGAGTCAATGAATTTTTCTGTCATTTCAGAGAAATGCCACGACAGACTCAAAAAAATCTCTTTTCCTGAAAATGACAGTGGGTGTAGTCACGAAGGTGTGGGCTGGCTCATTTGGGGATGTGGGAAGAGAGTGGAGACAAGTGATAGCTGGGACATTGGGGCCAGTGCTACAGGGAACCTCTCCCCACCTTCCCCTCTGGAGCCTCTGCAGCTGGCCTACTTGCGCTAAGCCTTTGGCTCCTCTTCTCTTTTTAAAAGTTTTTCTGACTTGTTCATTTCCCCAAGGAGCAGAGATTCATTGTTTTGCAGAGAACTTGCATGAGCTTTCCTGCAGGGAAGAAAGGAGGGAGGGATGGGAGAGCCTTCCTGGATTGGTGAGTGGGCTAGAGATGGCTGCCAAAGAAATGAGTCTGTCCGTTTGTGATCAGTGTGTATCCACCCGTCATGTTGTTGATCCCGACTGTGGCCGGTGCAATCTTTTGTGCTACTTCCACAAAACCCAGAAGTGTGTTCTGGTTCATGAACTGGACATCCGCCTCCTCATCTGTCTCTGGAATGCTTGGGCATTCTTCCACCCCAGAACAAGTGGGGGTGAGTTAGGAGAAGAGGGGTGAGTCATGATTGTAGGAAAAGGATGTCCGCGAAGCCAAAGCAGAACCAGCTTCCTAGAAACATCATGACAGGTCCCATAGAGCCCACGTTTGATTCTAATTATAACATGCCCACATTTGAGCGTTTTTACAGTTTTCCCATGGTAACAACAGGGTTTCTGAGGAAAAGAATTTTGACTCAAATGTTCTCTATATGTCTAAGAATGGGAGCTGCTTGTTTTTTTTTTTTTTCTTTTGAGCAGTTATTTTTGCTGTTTTACAAAGGAGAGAGCTCAGGACTCTCTCTGCCTGCTAACATAGCTGCAAACGGGGCTTTACTGTGTTATATTAAATGGTCCACATAGCCATAAAATGAGAGAGATGTTGTTTTAAAAGCTAACGTGAACAACAAGAACAAAAGCAGAAAAAAACAGAAATGTTAAATAAGTGGGATTTTTTTCACTCAACTTGAGACAAATGACAAGATAACAATAAAGCAATGATTTCCTTTAAAAGTGCGTCCGAAGGATACTAAGAGCCATTTGTAAATCTATGGCTCACATCCGTTATCTGCTAATGATGACTGTTTTTCCTGGAGACAATTAAGAAGTAAAGCAACACCTTGGAAAACTTGCTACACTCAAGCTGAGATCCAGTTTTATTCCAACATTACTTTAGTTAATTTGTCATTATGAAAAAAATTATTTTTTGACACCAGGAATCGAACTCAGGACCTTTTGCTTGCTAGGCTGTTACTGTGCCCCCAAGCTATCCCCTTGGCCTATGAAAGTTATTTTATTAATCTTTTAAAAAATGTATTTGGTTGTTACAGCGTCTCACTACACAACTCAGACTTGTAGTGATCCTCTTGCTTTCAGCCTCCCCTGTGCTCGAATTATAGGCATGTGGCCCCACGCCTGGATTCTGTGGCCAGCTCAGCCTGCCCTGGGGCCGGGGCTGGCACCGCATGTGGTGCTGGGGATTGAACTGTGGTTCCTGTGCTTTGCTAAGCTTATGTAAGCAGGTGCTTTAGTTTGCTGAGCTATCTCACAGGCCCAGAAAAAATTTTTAATGGTAGTTTTTATTGTATTATAATCCATCATTTTAGGTAATTAAAATTAATTTTTATTGATCCATTTCTTCACACCTTTTTTCTTTCTTTCTTTCTTTCATTCTTTCTGAGACAGGTTCTTGCTATGTAGTGCAAGCTGTCCTGGAACTCATTTATGTACCCCAGCCTGGCCTTGAACTCATGGTGATGCTCCTGCTTCAGCCTCCGGAGTGCTGGGATTACAGGCATGTGCCATCAAGCCTGGAACTTTTCATCATTTAGAAACCAGAGATACTAACAAAAATCTAGGAAGTTGAAGGGAAAACTTTTGTCCAGCATAAATCACTCAAGGGTGACATTATGAGGGAAGAAGGGTTGCCCAGGATACCCAGGAGTTGGAACAGCGAGTAGTGTGTTCCTGCTTGAGCTGGCTTAAGGCTGGTTGGAATTTTGCTTTTAGATCTCTGTAAAAGATGCTGCAGGCGGCCTTTAGAAACAAAGAGAAGTACTGACTATGCATTTTGTAAGGTTGTCAAGTAATTCTTCACTGGAAATCGCAGCATTGGATGAAAGTTGGTTTTTGAAGCCCATCACAGGAAACTGGTGTGATCAAAAAAGTGCTGGCCATGTTCTGTAATCTTCCATGAGCACAAGAGAATTTGTTCCTGTATAAATAACAACCTTAGATTTATTTTTTAATTTTTTAAAGAGAGTAAAAATTAGAGTTAAAACAGAATTACAAGTGATATGGAATTTCACTTAACAAAGTAATATGAATTTTGTGGTATTTGTTGTAATTTATAGTGTTGTTTTCCAACAAGTTATTCATATTACCAGATATATGCATGTAAAATTGGAAGAAGAAGGAAAAAAAGAAAGAAGTGTGTAAGAAATTAAGAAGAGAAAAACTACAAACAATTGGAAAGAGATGAAACAAAGCATTAACTGCTTCTTTCCATAGACCAGCAGTACAGTTGTCCAAACCATTCTGCTTACATACATAAATGAATCCTTTCCCTCACTCCCTCTCCTCTCCTTCTCCTCAATTCAGTAACTCTTTTGAGTAAGGTCATTCTCTTTCCTCAGTATCTATTGTACCCTTCTGATTCGATTTTTCTCTTTCAGAACAACCTTTGATTTAATAAATTCTTAGAAAATGATTGAGGGAAAGGGCATACATTTTCTTACATATATTTGGTTTCTTCACATAAGTACATGGAATTTTATGTGATAAATTCAGAAAGTTTATTTTTATAGTTTATTTTCATGATAAGTGAAACAATATTATTATGCAATTATTCTCTTCTGCATGTGAAACTTATTTACTTATTTTTACAATGAAATGTTTTTTTTACCAAGCACTGGGAAAAATAGAGGAGTTATGCTTCATGGAAGCACTACAATATATTGTGAGCTAAATTACTGACCTAAATTATCAGTGGTATTTGAAAATGTAAATTTATTTATTTATTTATTTATTTCATATAGGATCTACAGGGTCTCACTACATACATCAGACTTGTAGTGATCCTCCTGTTCTCAGTCTCCCAAGGTGCTGGGATTATAGGTGTGCATCAGCACACCCAGTCTCAGCATGCCCTGGGGGCGGGGCTGGCATTGCACACTGGGGATCGAACTCCTGTCCCTGCATCTTCCTAAGCAAGTGCTTTAATCCACTGAGCTATCTGGCTGGCCTGACAATGCAAATTTTAATAATACATTTTTATATAAATTATGTATCTTGCTATGTATCAGATGCTCATGTAGGTATTTTAAAAATAAGAATTTAATTAATTCTCATAAGCACTATTACCCCCATTTTATAGATGACTAAGTGGAGGCACAGATATGTCACATAACTTGCCCCAGATCACCAGGTGTAAATGCAGGGGCTAGGGTACAATTGTGATTGTGTCTTTTCAGTCTATGTCCTTAACTGCTGTGTGACACTGCATCTTTGAAAAATGAAAAAGGGCCTATTACTGAAAACAGAATTGGGAGGAATGTTTTTGAAAGACTCAGCTCTGGACCTTAGCTACTGACTCAGGCAAGAACTTTCTACAAGCTAGTGGCCCATGAGATACTATTTGAATGGGTTATAAGACAATAAAAACCATCAAATTAAATGTTTCATTCATTATATCAACTGAAATATTTTTATGAAGTGTCATAAAGGTACACTTCCTATCTATAAGGAACTAGTGATTTGATAAAGTCAATTGTTGACATTTGGTAAGCTCTTATTGCCAAAGGTTCTATATCCGACCTATAAAAGTGAGAAGCCATTATGCTTGTCTTCAAGGTGGGTGCAGCCTGGGTGGGGACATGAACAGTGACCACAGGGTGTGTGGTAGGGGTGGTGGTAGGTCAAAGAAAGGATGCTGTGAATAAGAGACAGGGACTCTGAACTCAGGCAGAAAATTTCACTGAGTTCCTCTAAGATCCCGAGGCCTGCCTGGAGTTCTTTCTAATAGTTTTACTGCTCCCTTTCCAACATCCATCCTAGTTCTTATCCACATCTGAATTGTAAGACACACTCTGTTCTTATTTTCTACTCACACATCTTTCCATTTACTTCCCAGGCTAAATGCCAAGACCAGTCTGAGCAAAAGGTAGCTAAGAAGCCTTGGATCAGGGTGTCCGATGGATATAGAATTGACTCTCTTCCTTTAGAAGCTCCCTTATGCTTGGAGCGATACCTAGCTACTGAGCAATTACTGAGTCTTCTGGTATTGAACTTTGCTCTTGTTTTACTATTGTTGGCTTTTTGTTTCTGAATCTATTTACATAAGCCAGTTTCTGCTTCCTTGCTTAGGTACTGTCTCTCTGCCAACTCTGACCTTGGTTAGTTTTTTTGGATTTGCCGAAGGATGTAGTCAAATGGCCTTAAGTATACTTCTGCCTTGTGGTTCCAAGGCTGTCTTTGTGTTTTCTGCTTTTCAGATTTGTGCATTTCACTATTTCAATCAGGAATTAGGAGCTCTGGAGAAGACAGAACTTGGTGCTGGATACTCAAGAATAGAGTTGAAAGGAAGAGAAGTCTTACTGCTTCCCCTCCACCACAAGAATTTGCACCTGGAGACTTACCTTAGAAACCACTGACTTGCATAGAAACACACAGGCTTTAGTGCAAAAGGAACACTCTGGACTCAGAGTGTGTTCCCTTGAGATGTGTGTGTTCCCTTATTTTGAAGCAAAATTAATAGTGGTTTGTGCACATACAAGATGAGGTCGGGCATGAAAATTCAATAAGTGATACCATCAAGTGGATCTCACCAGGTGCCCTGAGCTCATTGCTCTATGGGCCTGTTGTGTGGAAGTGACTCAATGTGCTGCAGAAAAGAGCTGATTTGGAGATTTGGAAAGAAACTACAGGGCCAAAGACCAAGTGGTCAGGTCGGGAAAATTAACATTGGCGTAGAAAGTCTAAGACACACTCCTCTCATTCTTTCAATTTGTATTCTCTCAAAATGCCTTAGGAAGAGCAGGAAAGAAGAAAATCATCCTCATTGCATAAGTAGTCCTCGCTCTAAAAGCCTTGCTTGCCACAAACATCACAGAAACACTGAAGAGCATCCCTTCGTCTATTTGTTGTAGCAGCCGAATTAGATAGAAATATTATAGGCAGCCAGACAGGGCCAGGCCCTCATGGAGACAATGTGGAAGACAAGGGACTTTGCAACTTTGCAAGAGATAGATACTCCCACTATGGGCCAGAACTCAAGACAAAAGAGTATGCAGCCACATACTTCCCTAGGGATGATGTAAGGCTTAAAAAGACTCAAGTGGAAAAGTTCTCATTGTGATAGGACATCCGAGCAGGATTCTCACCTTTTACAGTACCTATGGTGCTATGGAACTATGTAGGTCATGGCTTCCCCTCTGCCTATGGCGAAAGAGAGCAAAAGCCATGATAAGTTGACCACATGGTTAGTACCAAGGTCAGAAAATCACCTTATACCAAAAGATAAAGGAATCCCATATCACACCAAATCAAAAACATTTCATTCTTATCCACAGAGTACAATGAATGCTATTTTAAGTATTGCCACTTAACTAAGTACAGAAAACAAGGATAGATGAAATAGTAGTTCTCAAATTTTTTTGTGTCATCTGCAAAAATTTGAACACCAGAACTATAAGGGCCTAAAAGTCTTGGATGAAGATCCGCCTGGATGTTCTAAAATCCTCCACCTTTACTATTCTTTTCCTCTTGACTGACTTCCTTTGCTTGGTCAAGAGACTCAACAACTTAATACCTTTCTGAGCTCTCTCCTGTACCCACTTTACAAACCACAGGTACTGATGCTTTTCTGGAAATGGCTTGACACTATGCCTTGCCCCGTTTTGCTGTACCTTTCTATGCACTGTGTCACAGGACCTGTTTAGCAAATAGCATCTGATAGACTTTACCGTATGACTACTTACTCATAGCCACAATAAAATCTTATTTAAGAATCTAAAGGACAAGCTACTAAGAATGATGTACAGGCAAAGGCTACAGAATAGATGAACCTTGAAAATATTATTCTAAGTAAAAGAAGCTGGGCACAAAAGGCCACATATTGTTTGAACCCATTAATATGAAATGTTCAGAATAAGTAAATCAATAGAAACAGAAAATAGATTAGTGGTTGCCAGGGCATGGAGGAGAGAATGGAGAGCGATTGCTAATGGATATGAGGTTTCTTTTTGAGATGATGAAAACGCTCTAAAATTAGATACTTGTGATGTTTGCATAACCTTGTGGCTATACTAAGAAAAATTGAATTGTACATCTTAAAATGGTAGATTTTATGGTATATGAGTTATATTATAATAAAGCTATTAAAACTCATGAAGAGGCCAGGGAGATAACTTAATGGCATAAACACCTGTCTGATAAACTCAAGGTCCTGAGTTTGATCCGTGTTATCAAAACAAAACAAATAAACAAAAGCCAAGGCAAAACAACAACAACAAACTAAGAAAAAATTGGATTTTGGGAGAAAAAATATTTGGTATAAGATCAAGTAATGAAGTTAACAATCAAATAATCAAATTTATATTTACAGTTTTTTTTTTTTTGATGGTACCAGAGATCAAACTCAAGACCTTGAGCTTGCCAGGCAAGCATTTATTCCACTGAGTTATCTCCCTGGCCCCTTAAAGTTGTATGTATTTATTTATTTATTTATTTATTTATTTATTAGGTACCAGGGATTGAATTTAGAACCTTATACCTGCCAGGCAAGCGCTTATTCTACTAAGCCGTCTCCCCGGCCCTTAAACTTTGTATTTAAAGCTAGTATTTTCTTTAAATCTTGTCATGTATCATTATATCTCAGATAATATTGGTAATTGACACTTTTCAAAAGCCCTGTTTTCACATATGCCAAAACTTTTAAGAGTGCTTTGATGCCAACAAGATCAGTCATGAGAACAGATTACAATTTACAGTGCTGATGAGGTTTAATTGAAACTATCAGGAAAGATTCTAAATTATCAGGAACATTTATTTGTTAAACCATTGTTTCAAAAGATGCAGCTTCTTTTAATTAATGGTTAATTGAAGCATATTATTAAAAAGAGACTTTTTTAAAAGGTTAACTTGGAGAAGAAAATTTGCTTTTCAATATCTTACACATAGTTATGGTTTAAATTAGATTTCTTGAACCGTAATACATAGCTTTTAACTTATGACAGTGAGAGTTTGGTGAGAGAATAATAAATTTCTTTAAAAGATTGACTTAGTAAAATCAAGTCATGAGGTTACTTCAAATATAACATGTTCTAGACTAATGGGCATAGTTCTTGTCATATTTTGGTCAGGTAACTAAACTTCTGCCAACGTAAAGCAAGCTATGTGTGTAGAGACTCACGTTACTCCACATAACTTCTAGGAGGTTTGCTGTAAAGTCCACCCTTTTCTTTCTTTTTTTTTTTTTAAATTTAATTTAATTTAATTTATTTATTATGTGTGTGTGTGTGGCCAGCTCAGCCCACCAGGG
>NDGN011548443.1:0-10475 GCA_002564285.1 Tympanoctomys barrerae | reverse complement strand
TTTTTTTTTTTTTTTTTTTGACAGAACCAGGGATTGAACTCAGGTCTTGTGCTTGCCAGGCAAGCACTTGTTCTACTGAGCTGTCGCCCCAGTCCCGTGATAGCATTTTGAGCCACTGTTTCCTCCCTGTTTTTCCAGTCTTCATCATTCAGATAGGACCAAGACCTCCATCTTATTGCATATGCTAGTTCCCAACTTCCCTGGTTCCATCAGCATTTTTCCTTCCTCTGCTTATGGTCATTCAGCTACCAATGAGCCTACACTTGATGCAAATTGTTCTTGGAAGTAATTCTGTCTTCCTGGTACTATATGAGATATATACCAGTGCAGCTCTGGTGTATATTGTCATTGCATGTTAGATGTGATGGACCAACTATCCATCCCCCTATCTATATGTTAAGATCCTAACACCCCACAATGGAAGCCGAATGTTTCTTAGATGAACATATAAGGATGGTGCTCTCATAAATGGGATTAGTGTCCTTCTAAGACAACCCAAGAAAGATCACTCTCTCTCTCTCTTCCATCTAAGGACAAAGTGATAAAGTACTATCTGTGAACCACCTGAAAACCATACAATTAAATCTGCCAGTGTCTTGACTCTAGAATTCCAGCCTCTAGAGCTATGAGAAATAAATATTAGTTATTTAAGCATCACAGTCCAGAATACTTTTATGGAAATCTGGACTGACAATGATGAAAACCAGTCTGAACATCTAATAAATTGTTAATGGTATCCATTTCTGACATCATTGGATTGTTAGTGTTTGTATTTTGAACTTTTTTTTTCTTTAATGTACTTGGTTATTGCAGGGTCTCAGTACACAGCTCAAAGCCTTGGTGATCCTCCTGTTTTCAGCCTTCCCAGCGCTGGGATTACAGGCGTGCACCACTACACCTGGACCCTGGCCAGCTCAGCTCAGCCCACCCTGGGGGTTCAGCTGGCACAGCACGTGGTGCAGGGGATCGAACCCGCAGTCCTTGCATTTGTCTAAGCAGGTGCTTTAGTCCACTGAGCTATCTCACTGGTTTCCCACTGGCTTATGTTTTGAACTTCTGAGCTTTGTGATAAATCAACCTCCCTCCCCCTTCTGTGTATAAATTAGTTGGAGCTGTATTACTGAACTGTGCCTTTCCCCAAAGATTCTATTTTACTATAGCACAAGAGATTCAAGAGTAGGAAGGCGTATCCGCATGACACATTTTGGTACTTGTTATGTTACACTCAAAAATGCCGTGAACTCAGAAATTTGGATGCAGAGACTTAACAACCGAAAGTCATACATAGTCAAGGGATAAATTAAGATAGCATGTGAGCCTGGAAAGCTTAAGTCTTTTTTTTTTTTTTACTCAGAAATAGAGTGATTTTTATATGTCACATCCTGGATCAACTTTCTCTGTCAGATCAGTAAGTATCTTCGGAGCTGACAAGTGATAAAACAGTAGGAAGTCCCAGCCACGCAGTCTGGTTATTGCTGTCTGACCAGGGGTATGCTGTTCCTCTATGCCTTGGTGTTTGTATGTGGATTCAGTGGAGGACAGTGGATTTTTGGGTCTCCAGTTCTTATCCAGAGGAAGTCTGCAGACATGGGTTCTCTCCATGCAGACCTGGAGATAAATGTGGGAGAAGGGACATTTCTTTGCCTTCTCGAACCCATGGCTATTTCCCACAAAGCTGGTGTGTGTGCTCTGTGGAGCCTGATAACTGAGTCATTTTCAAAGACACCTTCATTTTTGGCTTCCATTGGATCATCAATTCGAGGTCATAGCAAAGAATAACAGTTGACACTATTTATTTCTTGGTACTTTGTATATACTAGAAATGCAGGCAGTGTCCCCAGTGTTGGAGGAGGAGTAGTTATGGTACTGATCTTTTCTGGTCCTGTGACATGTATGCTTCATTGGAAGACATGGGTGGAGAGCCAGGATACAAACAGTACAACTCTATATTGTGGTAAGTAATGTAAGGGTATATTCCGGATGATTAGTGAGTAGTGCTAGTGGTAGGAGAAACTCATCTTTAGAACAGTGAGTGTCAAGGTGGAGCTGTCTTAGTGGAGTGGAGACTTTAGGTGGAGGAGGATCCAGCTGAGGTTAATCCAAGAAAGGTTGCTCTGGGCAGGAGGGTGGCAAGAGCATAAGGCTCAAGTTGGAAGCAGTCTAAACAAAAGTAGTCATGGAGGAAAGCAGGTGAGAAGAGAGAGGTACTGCATGGAAGACAGATTGCCCTGGGACTTTACAACTGTGGAACACTTGGTGTCATTCATGAATGGATATTTACTCTTCGTGTTGGTGATAAGCACTCAGAAAAGATTAAGTGTGTTGGAGAAATAACACCATAAATAAGTAGCACAAACAGCATCCATTAGCTCTTTTCAAGATCCTTCCCCCTTCTGAGACATAATGCTACGATGACTTAGTTGGCTTCTACATCCCAAATACGTGCAAGAGAAGATAGGCAATCCTAATGGCTTACTTTATAGAAATAGCATAAGGCTTAAGATCAAGGCATGGATAACGCCTAGGACCAAGGCTAGACAAAGTAAACTAATGTCGGACCTTTTCTCTGTTAGCTTTCCTACCTTTACTTCCCATAACTTTTGACTTTAAACCAATTGGGAAAGCACGCATAATATGACTGTTATCATTGTAACTATTTGTAAATACGCAGTTCAGTAATGTTGAATACATTGACATCTTTTGTAAGCATGCTCACGTTTTCACTTTGGGAAGTTGAAACTTGATATTCATTGAACAGCTCCCTCTTAGCCCCTCTCTCTTGCCGCTGGCTGCCACCATTTCCGCTGCTACTGCTTTCTGTCTCTCTGCGTTTGTCTACTCTGGGTGCCTCATACTATACTTGTCCTTTTGTGATAGACTTGTTTCACTTAGCAATTTCTTCATTGTTCATTCATGTAGTAGCATGTGTCAAAATTTCCTTCACTTTTTTTTTAAACTTCAAAATATTCCATTGCATGTATCCATACTGGGCACTTGGATCGCGTCAATATTTTGACTATTGTCAGTAATGCTGCTACAAAAGTCTATGTGCACACATCTCTGATATACATGGGGATATTGTCTGCTTTTAATTCTTGTAGGTATATGAAAGCAATGCAATGGTTACATCATATGATCACTCTATTCCTACATTTTTGAGGAGTCATCATTTGATTTTCAACACAGGCTTTGCCAGTTTTCATTGTCACCACCAGCACACAAGTGTCCCCTCGTGGGCAGCATTTGCTCTTTTCTGCTTTGGTTTGTTCATTCTGATATATCCCACCATCATGAGTGTGAGGAGTTCACTTTCTCTAACCTTCTGTCTCCCTGGGGAGAATGCTGTTTGTTATGCATCTGTAAGTCTCATTCTCTACCATCTACTCCTTCCTGTGACAGTGGCATATGCCAGTGAAAAAGCTTCTTACCATGTGGGTAAACACAAGGCATTTCACCCTGAGAAGTAAGATGTGTGCACTCGCTTCCATATTTGGGTGATGTTGATAAGAAGCTACAGATTTATTTAGGATAATTAAGGGGTCCTCAAGTTTCTGTCTGATGCACTTGAAAGTATCCAACTGTACCCATCTAAATATGACTAAAATACTGCTTCTCTCTCATAGTTGCACAAGCCATAATTAAATGATTTGTAGAAGCAGTCTGAATTAAGGGCCCTGTTCATCAATACTACATGAATTATGTAGGAATATCTTCATTTTTACATTATTTATCTCAGCGGCCAGATGGGTACGTTGGCTGCAATATTCATCAGTAAGAAATCCAAATGTAGCTTTGGCACACTGACATCTGTGCCTGGTTTGACCACCCATGGGGCACAGTGAATATTTGTGGTTGGGGACAAGGGGCCCTCCGCTTCTAGGCAATTCAGGAGTGCTGCAAGTTTTGGTGCCTGACACTTGATTAGTCACTGGTTAAGTAGCTCTTGTAAGTGTGTGATAAATAGGGTCTGAGAAATACCAGGGAATCAGGGGCGGGGGCAGTGCCTTCTGGGTAGTGATGTGGATATCAATATTTTCACTATAGACTCATCTTGGTTTTTCATACTGATGCAAGACTTGCAGCAATACCAGTAAATAACACTAAGGAAGGTGGCATAATGCAATTGATAAAAGTGTATAAGCAACATAAATTGTAGCTTCCCTACTAAATGCCAGGTGATTTTGAAGAGGTGAATTCTTCAAGATCCTCATCGGTACAGTGGCTTAACATGGATAACTACTACACTTCAGTGGCTTTGCTAATGGACCTTGTGCCTTTTATAAAATGAAGGAGCATGAAATGATAGATACAAAGGTAAAGATTTAGAGGTGCTAGTCTCATATAATTTCATATGTATAGCACTAATAAAAATACAAAAAGCCAGGCCAGTCCCATAGCTCAGAGGATTAAAGCATCTATAAGCAGGCATAGGGGCTGGGGGTTCAATCCCTTGGCCTGCTGTGCTGGTTCTGCTCCCTGGGGGCATGCTGAGACTACAATTGAGACTAGGCATAGTGGTGCATGCCTATAATCCCAGCTCTTGGGAGGTTGTAAACAGGCAGATCACTATGAGTGTGATTTAGTAGTGAGACCTTGAACAATCTGTAGACCTTTCCCTAAACACACACACACACACACACACACACACACACACACACACAAAAGAGCCAAAATATATGTAAGTGTTTCCTGTCTGGAAAGAAATATAAAGCAACTATGGATTTTAATAGTTGCTACTGGAATAACATTTCTGGTGGGGTTTGTATACCAAATTGCAGCTCGTTTTCTTTGGGAAGGGAATAGCAGTAAGAGGATAACCTGAGTATCATTTTATCCTTCAATCTTTATTTTATTGTTGTCATACATTAATATTTTTGAGGGAAAATTTTCAAATGAAAGAATGACATTGGAGCTGCCCAGGATCCTTATGATAACATATGTTGCAATGGCACCTGGTGAAGTGTCACCCAGGCCCTTGGCTTGACATTATGTCCCCTAGATTGGAGGGCTGTGAACTGGGTTTCCTGTGAACTGAGCTTCTCGTCATTTGCCCTACTGCCTTTCACAGAGCACGCACCCCACCGCGTGGGATCTGGGGGGAAAATGAAGCTTGAGGGACACACCCTGCCCTTCTCTGAAAGCATGGAGGATGACCGCTTACTAATCAGGGAGGTGGGCATTTGGGGCTGCTATGGTCCCCTCCCCCTAGTTCATACCCTGGAGCATCACTCCTGCTCCCAGGGTCACCTGTCAATAATAGAGGCCTTGGGAAATGGTTAGGTCATAGGCAGAGCCTTCCTTCATGTCATCCGTGTTGTTTTAGTGCCCAGAGAGCTCCCTGGCTCCTTTCTATGCTTGAGAACATAGCAAGATTCAGGCCTTTTGTGAACTAGGGAGCAGACCATGGCCAGACACCTTGCTCTTTAACTTTCCAGCTTCTGGAACAGCAAAGAAATAGATGTCTAAGCTCCAGTCTACAGCTCTTTTTGTTCTCCCCTTTTTTGAGGGATGGAGGATCTTCCTGCCTAGTTTAGGCTCTCCTTGACTTGTGACCCTCTTGCCTCAGCCTTCTGAGTAGTGGAGAATGACAGACATGAGCCACTGTGTCCAGGTTCTAGGGTATTTTGGTTAAAGCAGCCCAAATGGACTGAGCTAGCCTCAAAGTCATTGTGAAGAGCTCAACTCAATCATTAGCTCTGAAACTACCACCAGAGTAGATTGCCAGTTGTTTTTCTTTTTCTTTTCCTATAAACGAAACAAAAAGGTTGAAAATCCTATCGATTTAAGTCATTTTCCAAGGCAGCATATTCTCTTCAAGCACTGGGCTGTCCAACACGGTCTGCTTTTTTCCAGCAGTGTTCCACATTTGATTTATCAGAGATGATACTTGGTAATTCAGTTTGATATTGTTCACTGTATCTGATGATAAACACTTGAGGGAAACCAGGAAATCTATTTTTTATATTAAATAATAACATTGGTCCTTTCATTATCCTTTCAGAATTGCAAATCAACCTTGCTCTCTCAGCAAGGGGAGAGGAGCAGAGATTTGCTAAGCACTGACTCCTACATAATTACGTTATTCACTGTTAAATATCATAGCACTTTGTGGCACAGGACCAGGAGGGGGCAGTAAATTTCCTTTTTTACTGTTATTAAAATCAGATCCTGAGCTCCATGCGTAGCAGAATCGCAATCGTTTTCTCTAGGATATGTCCAGTTTCTCCCCCTCCCTCGAAAGGAAATGTCGGAGGTTTGCTGTGACTCTGGTTTTATGTAATTCTTCCATCAGGTTTTAAGTAGCCTCATTTAAAATTACAACCTGTAAATGGGCAATAACAAGTTCGGTACCTACAAAAATACAAAGCGAAACAAAACAACAACAAAAGAAACAAAGAGAACAAAAAGCAACAATACACACCCCCCCTTTTTTTTTCCCACTTTGCAAATGCGGTGAATTGTGGCTTGCCTGGGGGTCCATCTCAGCTCTTTCTCAGTCCTCAGCACTTGACAGTCACTAGTTAAACTGCCATTAAGGTGCAGAACTTGGGCATGCTCAGGTGCTTGTCAAAAGCAAGGGAACAAACTCCTTCATGTTATTTTTCTGCTTCATCGCGCACCCAGCTTCAGACAGGTGTGCACGCCCCGGCAGTGCGGCTGTGGATGTGGACTTGCACTGCAGCCTGCGGCCTCTGAGTTTGTCTTCCCTCTTCTTTTCTGCCTAGTCCTGACACTTCCATCTTTGAATACCGCAAACTTATGTAATTGCTATGTTCCCTAGCAGGATGCCTGATATATCTGGATAGTTTTAAGGAACACCAAGTTTTCTCTGTGGGATGATTTGGGGGTGGCTTGGGAATTATTATTGGCTGTGCTATATAGGGCTGAGAATTGAAGAAGTGCGCACTGCCAAGACACAACTGATGCCTCCTAATGTCACAGCCTATGCGTTACCCTGAGAGATAGAAGCAATTGGGTTTTCTGGGTATTTAGAGTAAACGTGTACATTCATACATTTGTGTATATGTGCATAGATATATAGATAGATGGATAGACAGTCTCGTAAGTCAGAATTCCACTGAGATATGTTTCATTTTTCCTCTAACAACCCCAAAATTCTAACAACCCCAAATTACAGACTGGACATCTCTTGGTATTTCTGAACAATCTTAGAAAATACCTAAAGGGTATCTTATTAAGCGTCTAAATTCTCTTTACCCTCCATTTTACAACCAGGGCTCCCCCCACAACATATACACATTTCCCCTGCTTCTACCTACACCAGATGCAGCATAAGGCAAGAATTAGATTCTGTAAAAATGTTACGCTGATTTATTAGCAAGAGCCAGAGCTTTAAAGAGAGACAAACGGTACCGACAACTTTAGGGATATTTTTTGTGGTATTGGGGAAGAAGCCCAGGGCCTCCTCATAGTTATTCCCACACATTTCACCGCTGTTATTTTTTGAGACTGAGTCTCACTAAATTACCTAGGCTAGGCTCAAACCTTTGGTTGCCCTGCCTCAGCCTCCGAGACTGCTGGGATTACAGACATGAACCACAATATCTGGCTATATTTGAATAACTTCTTACCCATTTTTAAAGTGGGAACAAGTAGTATGTCTGTTTGCAAGTATGCTGGTCCATTTATGCGGGAGATGGCCAGGAGGGAGCTCTTCCGTGGAGAACCTTGTCAAATGATGCAGAACCCTTCTGACTGTTCTCCCACGCACGTTCACGGTGTGTGACATTTCTCCCCGCATTTAGCTTTGCTTCTCTCGTCCTTCTCCTCACCATGCCAGTGCAATGATACTTGCTGCATTACCTGGCTCTATCTTGAAATTCTACATCGCAATTTCAAGTCCCAGCTCCACCACAGATGTAGTTAAAGATGAAGGAAGAAAATTACCTTGATCTCTTTTAATTTCCTCTTCTGTAAAATGAGCAACTTATAACACTTCTGCTCCCACAGGGTCCTCTAGGGACCTCAATGATTGCAAATCCTTTGCGGTCAATATTTTTAGCAGAATACGACTCACAGTGAATGCTGACCAGTGTCTACTACTTATTATTATTTGGGTTGATTGTTCTGGTACCCTTTCATTACATCTTTTTTTTTTTTTTTTAATTCCCTGGGTCTCTGCCTCTTCTCACAGGCCCCGTGCCATTTTCCACATGCTTTTGATGAGGGTGCTGTAGTGTTATATTCAGACCCCAAAGCAATTTTCAGCCTGCAAAAACACAAGGTTGCAGTTTACACATCAAGCATCTAAAAGCACAATGCAAGAGGGGTAAGTCTCTCTTGCGTAACACAAGAAAAACCTGTGCTCTATCTGATAGAGGCCAGATTCACCCAGCCCAGATGGAGGTGGAGTATGTCATAACACCAAACTCTGTTCATCACAATGAAGTACACCCTTCTACTATGTTATATAAAGGAGAGATAGAGTTGTTAATTCCTGATGCGTCTGCAGTGGTGATACGGAGCAAACAGCTCGTTATCCCACACACAAGGCACAATTACTCAGATGGGGAGACCCTGCTTCCCCACACTGCCTTCTGTCTGGCTTTGCATGCCCGCTCATGTTGGATATTGATTCTGAATAATTCAAATAGCAATAAAAGTGGGTTTTCATGACAGTCAATCAGAAGCAGTTTATATTTAATGCTCAATAGAAGAAACACAGTGTCTTCTTACCTTCTGAATTTCAAAGCCATTAAAGTAATTGTAGGTCATTAAGCTAAATTTCTCTGCATAATCGGTATAGTTAATCTAATTCATGTACCATTCAAAAGCCTGGAGGAAGAAGAACTGATAAATATGGGGTTACTAATATATATGTATATATTATATAAGAGATATAGATACAGATAAATATGTGTACATAGACACATATTTGGTCAAAGTGGTAACGCTTTAACAACATTTATTTCATTTACCCAGTCAACAAATCATATGGAGATAACATTAAATAATCCATTTGATCCTGTTTGTCTGATATTCCAAGTGGCCTCAGATACGAGTGGGTTCTATTGAAATGTAAATATTAAACTAAGAAGCTTATTTTTTGATATGGTTTAGCTGATCTCTTCTTTCTAGTTTTCAGCCATTTTTACACAATAGGCTTAGCTGAATATATATATTCAGAGAGAGAGAGAGAGAGAGAGAGAGAGAGATTCTGACTTAATTGTTCTGAACTTGGTTTCTAAGCATCATTTTTGTTAAAAAAAAACTCACCAGTCGATTCTAAAATACAGAATCTAAAATACTGAAACTATAGCATGGTGAATTTTTCACTCATTCATTCATTTATTTAAAACTTGCTTAATACCTACCATGTCCTACTCTCTCATAGATGTTTTGGAAGCTAGCAAAAGGAGCAAGAAAGAGTTGTGGGTGCCTTTGAAGTGACCCAGCAGAATTTTTTAACATTCCAATCTAAATTTTAGACATGAAAAAAATGTTCAAGCACAGGATCTTGGAAAAACTAAAAAAAAATTGAATGGAGTAATATTATTACTCTTTGGAACAGATTAAAATTCCTAATGGGATACTGGACATCTGGAGAAGCCATGTCAGTCTCCTGCAGCTTAAGCCTTATGTGCTTCATGTTGAGAGCTCAGATCTGCCTTTTGAAAGGGAAGGTAAGGTGTGGAGATAGAAATCCCACCTTGCCCAGGTGTGAAGAAGTAAGCTGGGGTATAAAGGGTCTGCCCCTCTTTTCCTGTCTTCCATTTCCTTCACTATTTCTCTTGTTTCTGATTCCTCTTCTGTATAACTTCAGTTGATACAGAACTAGGTTACTGTGGTGTGTAAGTTGGCCAAGAATGACACTGAAATTCCAGCTCCAGCCTTTAGCATCACTTGGCCCTCGGTCCCGGATCAAATTCTCAGGACAGAAAGCCTAAAATTGGCTGAACCCCTGCCTAAGGATGAATTGCCAGAAGGAAGTGAGCTCCTATGCCTTTTCCTGCTTTGCATAAGCTCTGGGGAGGTGAAGAGGTAGATACTGCACACCTGGTTAATTGAGTGTTTCTTGCTGGAAAAGAAACCTAGGAGTGACAGGCAACTGTTTTTCATTCTGAAGGCAATGTTTACATCATTACACAGTAAACTTAAAGAATGATGAGTGTATTGTAAGCTATAGGTAGCCCCATCTAGGTTGAAAGGACAGTAACCTTGTAGGTAGGAGCAAGGTGAATGCTCAGTGTTTGTGTACAACATTGGCTTCTTCTGTAGCCTGCAGCACCTCAGCCTGGGTCATGCCACAAAGGAGAACATTCTACCCCTCCAGCCACACAGGCCAGGTGTCTCTATCTTAAAAATATAAATATTGAAATGTGCCTTTTTTTTTTGCTATTTTTTTAAAGTTAGAAAACCATTATGTCAATTTCTCAAAACATTTGGTCCTGTAACATTTCTTTCTTTCTTTCTTTCTTTCTTTCTTTCTTTCTTTCTTTCTTTCTTTCTTTCTT
>NDGN011548441.1:0-10595 GCA_002564285.1 Tympanoctomys barrerae | reverse complement strand
GCTTTGCTAAGCTTGTTCTAAGTAGGTGCTTTAGACCACTGAGCCATCTCACCAGCACCCAAAGTAAAAATTTTAAGCAATAACTTCTACTTTCAAAAATCTGATAGAAATTAGTAGTACAATCATCTTAGCTATCCTGTATATATGCTTAATAATTTTTTTTCTCCTTTCCTTAGTAAATATAAACCAACTTTATATCTCTGGAAGAAACTGCTTGGTAATAGATTCTTAAACAACTCACAATGAATTCAGTTTGCTAATTTTTTTATACTTTTGTGTTTTCATTTATTTTTGAAAGTGGTTGGCAATTTTACTTTCTTATAAAGTTTTACTTTCTTATAAAAAATCCCTACCTGATTTTTATGTCAAGGTTGTACTACCCTTATAAAATGAGATGGAAAGTGTGATCTCTTTTGGAGATATTTGTGAAATTTAGTATTTTATTTTACATTGTTTTATTTCTGTGTTTTGAAACAGTCTTGGGTTGGCAAGATAGCTCAGCTGATTAAGCGCCTGCTTAGGCAAGTGCAGGGACTGGGGTTCGATCTCTGGCACCACAAGTCAAGCCCATGCCAGCCCAAACCCTTGGGGCACTGAGCCTACCACTGAGACTGGTGTGGTGGCCCACACCTATAATGCCTTAGCTAGGGAAGCCAAAAACAGGAGGATCACTAAGAGTCCAAACTGCATAGGGAGACCCTATACTAAATACATAAATTAAAAAAAAAGATGGGCAATATCACTTATAGAAGCAGAGTAGATGTAGATAGAGGCAATTCAAGGTCTGTTTCAATTTTTCAAAGGCTTGGTTTCTCTGAGATTCAGAACTGCTCTGGGAGGTAGCAACTGAAAGTCCAATGTCTTTATTGCCTTTCCTTCTCATTTTTGGGTCTTGATTTTCTGTTTTTGATTCCTGCTGTAAGATTTCCCACAATTCAACTCTGCTTTCTAGTTGATTTCGCTTTCACTACTATTTTTTTTTTCTTTTCTCATGTGATCAGCATATACTTGCAAGAGGCTGGTCCTAGAGAACAAACCAGTGCAAAAGGTTGGTTTTGGTATGCTATGATCCTCATTTATCTCTGAGATACTGATGGAGATAAGTCCAGCTTTTGTCCCTCCAGCCCCGTGAGCTTGAAAAATCTATGCTGCCTTTTCTGTCGAGTGGCAGTGAGCCATATGCCAGGCTTCTGACCCTCCTTTTGGGCTAAGTGACCAACTCCCTAGTGAGAAATACAGTTTGCAGAATGGGGATGTATACCCGTGGGGGGGGGTGTTTGTTTTTCTTATGGACCACACTTTGTTAATTCCAGGTTGTCCCAACATAGATCTGAATTTTAGCTGCAAATTAAGCTTTTTTATTAGTATAATCTTTGCTATAGAATATTGAAAAAATATCTGGAAAGACCATATATCCTGTAGTTATTTAATTTTAATGAAGTTGTTTAGCAATGCATATTCAAAAATAGAGATTTTGGGATTTGGTCTCTGTACAAGCAATTCAAATATTTAATGTACATTTCCTGATTATCAGTCATAAAAAGAAGGTAGATAAAAAGTCTAATTTCCCCTGCCCTTTACACAGAACAATAATACAATGAGAATAATACAGAGTTTACCTCATGGTTCTGTGGCATTTACTATGAAAATAATCTAGCCTCCTTAAATCCAGATTAGAATTTTGTTATTTGGACAAATTTAAGATGTTTAAGTTTTGTGTCTTGATGCCAGGACATTTTCATTGCAAGAATTCTTTTTAAAATGCTTTCTCGAAGGCAGTGTCTCTCGTAGTACAATTCTCAGTCGTAGACAGAGAACCTGAAAATAGATATGCACAGAAAATGCCTTCTGGTTCTATCACCTGGAAAGTCCTTGTCCTCAATCACCCTCAGTGTTGTCATGTGGAACATGGAGAAGACACACCCTGTTCGCTTTGTCATAGGGTTTTTGTGAAGATTGAGAGGGACCGTGGACACAAACATGGCTTCATTACAGACAGAGACAATGTAGTTTCTTTGACTCAGATTTTCAAGTGCCTTCTGAGCTCGAAACCTTCGATTAAAGCTCTTTTACTGTTTATTCACTATCAAAGATGATTGCTTCTTTAAATTCAAAGCATAAACCAAAAATCTTCTTTACACCTGAAGTGCAGATTTTTAAATACATCTAAACAAACTCCATTCTGCAAGCTCTCTGCTGTCTTATTGTTCTTGGTGCCTGTCATTACAATAGACCCTTATCTGTGATACTGCTTGTAACCTTTTTGTATTAAAGAGAATTAAAAAAAAATAGGATACTGTGATATTTTTAGCTCTTCTCCAGCCTTGCTTTAAGTTCCTAAATGTCTCCTCCTCCTCTTTGGATTCAAGGAGTTAAATTGCCCAGGCTTCATTAGAACACAGTTAGGACACTATTTTCAGCTCCAGCTAATAGCACTCAATGCTATTTGCAAGGTGAAATCCTTCCTTACTGTTCTCCCAAGTGAAGCAACAAAGATGCAGAACAGGGAGCACCCCTTGGCATTCCTATCCCCTACTGTTTTCTTTTTCTTTTTGTCCACACATGACTTTGCTTATATAAGACTTACTTTTTTTTTCCCCGCTCCACAAATGGTTCTGGCCCATTTTCAACTTCCATTCTTTCTGTGGCACTGGGAGTAGTTAGTCATTTGTGCATCAGTGAGAAGAGGGATTTAGTGAATAAGAAGGCCATAGACTTTCCTCTTTGGTCCTTCCTTCCTTGACAAAGTAAATCCCACTGAAAAACAGCATTAATAGAGCGTGACGGTTTGAAGAATAGAGCCCTAACTGTTGACATTTCTGTTGTCAAGCAAGGTATTATGCTGCAATAAAGAAAAGACACATTTTTTAAAAAGACAATCACCGTGGCATTAAGTTTATTAGTGCAATATTATTGTCATTGTCCTCGATTCCCCAATACACTTAAGGGCCTATCAATATTTCCATTAAAAAATCCCATTTGCTGTCATTTAAAAGTAGCCTGGCTATGTCAGATCATTTAAACTGAAATTATAGATCAATTATTTTTAGGTTTATTATTGAATGTCAAGGGTGGTTAAATTCACTGAATTGGTATGGGTTGAATGATCTCTGTTCTGGAAGAAAATGGTCAGTACAGAGACAGGATATTGTGCAGGTCCTTGGGAGAAGATGAGGCTTTTAACTCACTTTAACATGAAACACTGTTTGTTATCCATGTGTATCAGTGGAAAAATAGATTTACTTCTTCAAGATTGGCATTAGAAATGACCCAAAATAACCTTAGTTCTTTATTCAAGAGATATAGGATCTAATTGCCAACTACATACAATAAAAGGGGTCAGTACCCTGTAGCCTCAGGATAGACAAGGCATCTATTGAGCATTCATGTTGTATTACTCCTGGGGTGGGGAGCAAAAAGCACAGGAGTCCAACAAGTTAGGCCTGTGGCATTCTACAGACAAGGAAACCAAGGCTCACAAGGTTAGAAACCATTCAAGCTGCACAGCTAACATTTGCTGATTTTTAAAATTCTTGAATTTCAAAGACCTTAATTCCCGCCTCTTTGTTAGTAACTGACACTCCCAGCTAACTGTATCAAATAAATTGACTCTAAACTTGCCATGATTTCTTGAAAATGCTTTAATGATTGTGTGAAGCCGTTCATGTCGAAGGTAGCCTTCTGCTTCTGCTTGACACTTCTGTCACTATGTGGGTTATGTTTTAGCTTTTTAAGACACTATGGTTCAGTCTAGACTGGCAATTAAAGTTAGCCAAGGTTATTTTATTTTACACATTTTCTTCATTATGGTGTCAGAAATATTTTATTCCAATCAGCAGTGTATACTGCTGTTCCTTTTGCTACATCTAGTCTAATTCCTTTTGCGGAACTGGGGATTGAACTCAGGCCCTTGCGCTGGCCAGGGACACGCTTCTTCTTCTGAGTCATCTCCCCAGCCCCCAAGTCTAAAATTGATAGTGTTGCTTTCTTCCAGTTTTCCAAGCCTGGTTCAGTGATGTCTCTTGTGTTAGAAAACTAAAAAAATGTTCTTAAAATCTTTTCTTAAAACCTTAACCTCACTGCAAGTGAATTTCAGCTCTTTTCAGTATATTTTTCAGATATTTTGGATTGATGTTCTATGAATTTTCTATTCAGGCTCTTTATCGTTGACGGAGTTGTTTTAACTTTGCTTGTATTTCCATGTAAAAGTATTGAAAAATGAGTTAGATTTTTGATATATGTTAATGAAGCACAGAATGCTATGTATCATTAAATTGTACCATCACAGGAATGGTGAAAAATTATTCTCAAGGTCCCCTTGTAAATATCTCCCCAAAATATTCTCCGAAAAAAGGGATCCTCAGCATGAAGGCAAGCAGTTTTCTCCCTTCCTAAGTACCATAAAAAGAGCTTGTGATAGCTTGCCTCGATGGACTTTACAGGTTGCTTATGGTAGGTGTATGTACAGGAATTATAGCTTAGGCAGCAGCTGGGATAAAATCTATTCAACTCAATGATATTACTTTCTTTTAATTGCACCATGAATTCAAATGAATGGAATTCAAATCAGTACTTTTCCATTGAAAAATATATGTTTCTCCATTGAAGACTATTTTCTTGCTAAATTGGTGTTTTGCCTTTGATCTATTGAAAAGTTTTGTTTTTTGTCTTGTAAATAAAAGAAAATTCTTTTAGTGTTCCAATACAAAAAATAAAATTTATGCTTGCTTGAAAAAGAATCTTCAAGCTGAAAGCAAACAAGGTTAATTTGGGGCAATATTACAGAAGATGGATGGTTTTATCCTTATGGGTATAATATAAAGTTTGATACCATTATATTTGTTTCGCATATGTTATTTTATTTTATTTTATTTTTTTGAGATAGGGTCTCACTATGCAGTTCAGGCTAGCCTTGAACTGACCTTGTGGAAAAGAGTATTTTATGATTTTAACACAAAATGCTGAATATCTACAGGAGAGCTATTCCTTTTATGCCCTCTTGTTCTAGGTCCAAATATACTTGATTTTCTTCATGTGGATTTTGTAGTTTGTCACAAAATGAGGTTTACATTTTCTCCCTTTGTGGAAGACCACTTGAGCTGTGATTTCATACCATGATTCCCATCCTTTAAAGTGTTTATGGACTCTGTGAATACAAGAACCAAAGTATATAAGAAAACAAATGTGCTCAATGTCCACTGTTTCTCAAGTACCATCTAAGCATGTTACATGTATTAACCCTTTTAGCCCCTGCAAGGGATTTAGTTTCTTTAAAACTAATTTTATAGGACAATAAGGCCTTAGAAATGCTAAGTAACCTGCCCCATATCACCTATCTGGTGTTAATGCTCTGGATTTTTTGAAATTCTACTCAAGATCCTACTAAGGCAAGGTCATTGTAAACAATGATGAATTTAAACCCTTATTGAATTATCTTCTAACTGCTAACAATTTTACTGAATTTCATTGATGTCCCTTTAGATTGAGGATGAAGCAAGCTCAGAAAAAGGAAAAAATCATCAGCACTAGCATTTTTTCCTCATTTACTTGTGCATGTTTTTTTATCCTTGATTTCTTTACAGGAAACATTTTTAACCAATCTCATATTTTGAAGGTTAATTTGATTACAGTAGATGATAAGTGTAAGTGTGCAAATTGGGGTATAGAGACAAAGCTGGAATTCATGTTATTTGCAAAAAGCAGACCCATGAGTAAGGAAGGCCCCACTAGACTCATGAGGGGGCAAGACCTCTGTTCCCTCCATGTACTTCCAAGATTCAGTGTGATATGCTGTTAGTTGACTGATCCCCTGAGCATTGAGGCAGAGAGTTGGTGGAAATCAGTTTGGTAAATATTATTTTTCTTTAATTTTGTGAAATCTATGCAGAAAAGTACATAAAATAAGACATGCAAAGTTAATGAATAGTTATAAAGTGGAGGCTGTATATAAAAACACTGTGGTAAAAAAAAAAAGTTAAGTAATGCCACTCTCCAGAATTCCCTAGAAATCACAACTCTTCTTTTTTCTAGAGGTAATCACTATATCCTGATTTTAATGGAAATTTATTTATGGGGGTTTTTTTGGTATTTTCTTTACTTCTTATCTATCATCTATAGAACATGGTTAGTTTAGTCTCCTTTGAACCTTAAATAAAAGAAACATACACTATGAATTCTTGCTTGAGTGAAGCTTGTTTTGAATCTTGATCCTTTTCCTTAGAATGAACTTGATAAGATTTATTCATGTTGTATGTGTAGGGAAATGTGCTTTGTACAGTAACTATACAGAATTCCATTGTATGTAGACACCATAGTTGATCCATTTGTGATAGAGTGTGCTATTCAAACTTGGTTAAGTTGGAATTTATACTGTGCAAAATTTCATTTCTTGTTCAGGTCTAAGTCGGTGTTGAACGATGGAAAACTATTCATGGTATCTGGAAGATGGAGCAGACAGTCACCATTATTCTCTTAAAGCCTTCGTTGTGAAGAACTATGGTGATGCACACATAGTGAATTCCAGCTTGTCTTATTTTTCTTTTCATCCACCTCATGTTGGCCACTGGTCCTTTTGACCAATATGTCTCTCTAGCTGTGGACACAGAGTAGTGTTAACTACCCAGAGGCAGTAGCTTCTCAGGGAACCCTCTGTGATCTTTGTCTTCCTCTTTCCATTCCAGTTTGGGTTTTATGATTTCCTAGTCAGTGACTTCGCTAATGTTATAAATTCCCTTTTGGACTTCTGTTTTCCAAAAATAAAACACACTCATCTCATGACCATGTGAGATCAAATTCTTGTAATAAACATCATTTCCCAGTAAGTGTTTTCTGACCTATGTGTTATTCAACAAATGACCATTTAGTTCTAATTCTGGAGGATGTAGGAGGACACCAAGCTGTCCTCTACTGAGAAATGAAGTCCCTTGCCTCCATCTTTCCCTGACCTTTACTTCAACTCTATTCACTCAGATATGCAGAGCTGGATATATAGAAGCAGATGTTTGCATAATTGCCTTAAAGAATGTGATCACGTCCACTGAGATGCCAATGTGTCTCAATGTAGCACATGGATGAGAATTGACCCCCACCCTGCTGATGGCTGGAATGCAGGCTTCAGCAAATGCCTGTGAGATTCCAGGGCTGACATGAGATCATATCTCCAGGAAGGCCATGGGAGAATTGTATCTTTTTGTCAATAAAGGTGCCAGCCTTGCATACACCAAGCTGCCTGTTGTATTGCTAATTGGAGGGCCTCCCTGTGCCTGGCATAAAATTGCTGTTTCTCCTTACAGCCAATGCCTGCAAAAATTTCTCTCCCAAGCAATCTGCTGTGCCCTCCACCTACCTCCCTGACTGATATTAAAATCCTTGAGCTTTTGGACTCATGGCCTTTTGTTCCACAGAGAATATTCGTTATCCCAATTGCAGAATCCTCAATTGCAGAATCCTCAATTGCAGAATATTCTCTCTCTCTCTCTCTCTCTCTCTCTCTCTCTCTCTCTCTCCTTCTAGCTCTCACTCTCTCTGTGTGTTTGCATTCATGTGTCATATTGTTGGGTGGGTGATCTGAACCCTCCATGGGGGTTTTGGTAGAAGGAGGTGTTATTGCTAAAGAGAGTAGCACCATCAAGTGAAACCAGGGCCAATAAAGATGTTTTGAGAGCATCTCAGAAATATGCAAGGTTTTAAACCCACTGAAAACTCCAAAAGTGTTTGAGAACAAAAGTGTTTGAGAAGAGTTACTGTGGCCCCTCATCTAAGAGGGCCGTCTAAAGAATTGACTTACTGAGATTTGTATTGCTCTGACCAACTATTTATGCATTGAGGCTATTACAGTCATGATAGAAGGGACTCTGGCTACTGCTCTCACTAATAGCAGACCAAAGTGTCACCAAAGTAATACTAGTTTTACTGGCACACAGAATACAGAATTGTTGGGTCAGGAAGTTCACAATTAAACAGTATGCCACTGATACCAGATCCTGAGCTGCAATATAAGACTTGAGGTTTTTCCTTCAGGGTTTCAATCTTTATTTACTGCAATTCTTTTTCCTTCCCCTATTCCTCTATTTTAGAATGGCAATATTTATCCAGTACCATTGTGCTTTGAGATTATGTAATTTGTTTTGGATTTTTCTGATTGCTGATTTTTTTTTCTTGTGGTGCTGGAGATCAAGCCTAGAACTTCTTACATGCTAGGTAAGAGCTCTACTGATAAACTATATTCCAGCCCTTTGATTTTGATATTTTAAATAGAAGCTTACCACTAAATATTTGCCTGAGTATCAGAAGAAACTAGACTTGGGCTTCTGAAATCTGATGGAACTGATGATACCGTAGAGAAATTATATTTGTTTCCAGTTACACACAGACATTGCATCATGTATACTTATTAGATTATTGTATTGCTCTGGAGAGTAAGTATAGTTTAAGAAGAGCTTTAGTAACAAGACGAAAAGTGGGTCTAGCAGTTAAAGTGGAATTTTGACTTGATTTGCTTTGGGATCCACCCCATGGATTGGCAGAGTACATGTCTAGGTGCATTTGTATGGGTCATGGATGAGTGGACTTGGGTCTGTGTCTGGGCCTTCACCCCAACTACTATAGTATTCTTCCCCTAGTCTATTTCCTGTCCCCCAAGAACTAAGCAGTCTTGCTCCAGCATACCCTCTTGCCCTGATATCTTCCTAGAAGCCATCTAATCATGGATTGTAACAGTGAAAAAATTAAACCTCTTCTCATTTAAGTTGTGTCCGGCAGCAAGAAAGTTGACTACTATAACTAGCCACCTCTGTTATCAAGTGCAAATGACTAGTTAATCTTGTGGTACTACCCTTTGAGAAACTCCATGAAAGATATTTTTCTCATGAAAATCTGCAGCTTGGGATAATACTGATGGGGAAGCAAATCAGGAAATGATGAGAAGATATCCATTGGCTCTTGATAAGGCTTGGTTAAAGCTTCATTACATAGGATATCAATCTCTGTACTGTTCGAAACTGTGAGTATATGAGTGCTAAGTTTTCTACCTTTCAAGAGAGAGGGCCCAGGGAAAGGAGGTGGTAGGCGCTTGGCACAGGTTTGAACTGAGGTCCTTCTGAGCCATCTTTGCATGAAGTTGGTGAGATCCACTCAGAGATGTTGACCTTGAGAATGCTTGGGGCTGGAGAGGCTAGCCAGATGCCCAAGAGGATCTGATGTGGTGCATATGACATACACATGTGTTTATAGGTTGTTTGGAGTTCTTTTGTGAAATCCATTCAAATTTTTTTTCTACTTCTCTGTTGTCTGTCACTTATTTGCAGATATCATTTATGTATTTTCGACATTAATCTTTGATGTAAATGTCTTAAATATAACTTTTTTCTAATTCCTGGATTGTCGTTTAAGTTTTTATTGTATGTTTACCTGAAGAAAATGTGGGAATTTTAATGTAGATAAGTATATTTTTCATTCATATTAGTACCTTTTGGTGCCTTATTTGGGAAATTATTTCCAAACTCTGAGGACATAAACAATTCACTTTCTTAGCTTCTACACATTTTAGTTTTATTGCTCACATTTAAAATTGGTCTTATGGGCTATGAATATCCTATGTTATTGCAATATTTTTTCAAAGTTATTTCCCAAAGCTCTGAATTAACATTTATGGTATAAATTGTCTCCATTTATAGGAATGCTTCTTAGTTTTCTTTTGGGAAATTTGTTCTTCCCAGGGATAACGGTGTGCTGATTACTATATATTTTAATTTTTTATATATCATAGAGACTTTCTTCCCACTATATGTGTCTTCCAGAAGATTTTGATAGTTCTCTTTTTGGAAATAACCTTATAAATATTAACATCAACATTTTAACATTCCACAAGGGGGATTTTGATTAGGATTGTTTTTGATCAGTTTTGGAGAACTGACAAATTTGTAGCATTCTCAGTGTTTGACTACATTATTATCAAATATTTCTCCATACACTTTGTTTTCTTAATTAATTAATTAATTAATTTGGTAGAGTCTCACTATGCAGCTCTGAGTCATAGAGATCCTCTGGCTGCATCCTCCCTGGCACTGGGATTACAAGAGTGTGCCACCATACCTGGTTTCAGTGGCTAGCTCCACACAGGGCTGACACAGTATGCGATACCAGGGATCAAGCCCAGGTCCTTGAGCTTGAAAGGCAGCATCTTAGGCCACTGAGTTATCTCCCCTGCCCCACCTATAAGCTTTTATTTTTATTTTTTAAAATGTATTTGGTACAGGGTCACACTACATAGATTGGACTCATATAATCCTCTTGTTTTTAGCCTCCCAAGCACTGGGATTACATGCGTGTGCAGTCACACCCAGTCTCAATCACTGTCTCAGCACATCCTGGGGGTGGGGCCAGTAGGGCATGCCAGGGATTGAACACAGGTCCCTACATCTGCCTAAGCAGGGGTTTTCATCTGCTGAGTTACCTGGCTGGCCTGTGTTTAATTTTTTAAATGTATCTCAATGACTTTCCTATGTTCTTCTTTTCTAAAAGTGTTCCTGAGGCTTCTCTAGTTACATTTATTCTTAGATGTCTCATAGTTTTGGTACTATTTTACATTTTATTTC
>NDGN011548440.1:7624-18525 GCA_002564285.1 Tympanoctomys barrerae | reverse complement strand
CTAACATGCCACTCTGTACGTCTTTCTCAACATCTCGCCTGTCAGTACACAGGGACTGCACTTCTCTTCCACACCTGTTGTCCCAAAAGAAGTCCAAAGAATTTATTGGGTTTATCTGCAACAGCATTTGGCCCTGGCTAATTTTCAAGAACCATTTAGACTCCTCCTTAGAAGCATCAAAAACAATTGTACATAAGCAGGACACGCACAGCTCGCTGCCACCCAGGGTGGGGGCAGTTCCAGGAAGTTAACCACTTACAGCAAGGTTAAATATGCTCTTTTCAATATTTCCAGAAAATGTACAAAGGTTCAATTTTTAACAGCAAGGTTTTGATATTAAGACAATTCATATAGAATAGAATAACAATCGCTGCCCAAAGCAGAGTCTTTTTTTTTTTTAATATCTGTCATTTAAGAAGGCTCCCTTGCAGTATTCATAATTCATTGTTTACTGCAAAGGTGGTTAATAAATTTAAGCTTTAAAAATGATCTGTAAGTTGATACTTTGGCTCTTTGGAGCTTATTTAGTTAAGAAATTTTCCTTGATTGACCTCAGGGTGGTGGGGGCACTCCAAGGGGCTATGGCAATAAAAAGCTTGATTGAACAAGACACTCAGGTGTAAGAGGCCCTGGCTATTTCTCACCCTTTGGTATGAATGTGGGTGCCCGTGTGGTCGCCCCTTCTGTCATCAAGAGAAAGTGCTACTAAGAAAACTTTAAAAAATATCAACCCTTTGATGCTTGATTTTCTTAAAAATTTGGAGGTATTAAAACATTCCTCATTCATCCCTTTTGCATATTTCAAATAGACCCATATTAGCGAGGAGAGTAAAAATGGACATGGACTGCACTCAACGAGGAGACCCGGTGGGGAGGGGGTCTGGCTTGAACCCCCTTTAATACAGATTTACATTCCTACAAGAGAATACATTCCTACCATACATTCTGCACATGTTACCATCCAGAAGTTGTTAGCGCTCCACAGTAAAATAAATATATTTACACAGGAAAAAAAAAAAAAGAATAAATAACTTATGGGGGAAAAAATCACTTCAAATTCAAAGCTCTCAGAATTCTGCTCTCATCTTGTCACTTCATTGCACATCACTGTCAATAATTGTCCTCCCAGCCCAGCCCCACCCAGCATGTCTTCCTCATAAAAGGTACCTCAAGCTGCCTGCCTGGCTCTGGATGCCACGTGACGTCTTTTGTACGGGGGAAAGCACTGCTGCCAGGAGGCATCTGGAAGCACATCCCACACTCCATCCGAAGCTGGGAGAGCCCACTCTGGCTGCTGCTCTTCCCTGTGGGGACATCACTTAGTAAAAATAGGACATAGAGACACTTTGAACTGTTGATGGCTTTGCTCCTTCTGAAAATGGACCACTGAGTTTCCCATGTAGGTCTCATTAGACTTTGAGCATCAAGAATTTACAGCAAGGATGTCAGAGTTAAAAAGCACTTGCCTGCTATTATTGGGGGTTTTCTGTTTTGATTTCGAAGCCCAGCCTTACAAATACATGAGAGTCAGAGAACCAAGTTTGGGCAATGCTTTTCTGTGCTTATTTGAACTGTTGCCCAACATATGGGATTTGTTTAAACACACGATTTGCTAATCTAACGAAAGTACAGTTGTTCTGAGTTACTGTAAATCAGTTTTCAACAATGGCAAATCAACTGCTTTATGCCATTATTGTTCAGAATAATCAACACTATTGTATATGTACACGTACATGTATGTCGATGTGTGCAGCACGTGGCCAGTTTGCAGGGTTCTCCAGTTATGAAAAGCATGGGTCTGGGCAGATTTGTTCTCTAGCAGAAAAGAAGGAAGCTTTTAAAATGGACAGGCTCGGTAACACTGGAAGCATCTACAACAACCCTCGCCTTAATTATATGGTCCCTGGTCCCATATCAAAGAAAATGACACATCTGCAGTAGTAAGAGGTGTCTGCGTGGAGGCTGCTTGTAGGAGACTGGCTGCAATTTCATCAGTTTCTCACTGCTCTACTGAGTTGATAATTAGCCTTTAAAACATTCAAATGGGAAAGAAGTGAATTAGAATGCAGAAAGACTTAATCATATCATACATGAGTCCTTTGCTTAGATGAGCAGTTCCTTCATCACAAATGTATTTGTTTTGCCATGTGCATTACAAAAATAAAACTATCTATGGCTTGTTTAAAGTGCCATTTTATAAAGTTGTTTTTTAATTGGCCAGAAAGACCCAATTTTATCCATGGCAAGAAGTGAGCAGAATTGGTGACTTAATATTGACAAATGACCAACGACAAAGACAATGACAACAACAAAAAAAAAACAAAATCCCATAATTTAAAAATTTTTAAATAAATATAAAAGTTATTTCTAAAGAAGCCATCTGCCTAACAATATAGGTTGTAACCTGCACTCAACAGCTAAAGTACCATTGGGAAAAAGAAAAAAAAACTGAAATAGAAGGCCAAGAACAATCTCAGCAACAAGCATGATACATAGCAAATGTTTTAAAATTAAATGTACATCACTAGGAATAAAAAGCTACTTCTTAAGTGTGTTCTGGGGGTGGGAGAGGGAAAACATGCATAGAGATTCATGTTTGTGTACTGGGGTAAATCAGCCTTGTAAAGTGTAGATAAATTAGCAACTGATTTAAGAAAGCAACCAGACAGGGGGCCGTGATGGAGCCTGAGTCCAGGTTCACGAAGCTTGGGGTGGGAAGAGCACATCCCCGGCCGGCGGAGGTGAGCCAGGCTCCCGGAGCTGATCGCGAAGATGCCATTTTCAGCTCTTAGCAACAGAGGGAACAAAAGCTCTAGGGAAGGGATGCTGGAAAAGACAATTTAGCAACATGATGGATGCCTTCTGGGTAGAATTTTCTCTTTATAAGCCCCGAGCACTGTAATAGGGCGCAGTTCCTGAAGAAGTTGGTTGCTTCTCATGAATTTTGTTCATGTGTAAAATAACAGGTTCATCATAAAAACTATGCTAGAAAGGAAAGGTGTGGGTTTTCATTTTAAAAACAAAAACAATTAAAAGCGCAAACTTGGCATAAATACATTTTTAGTAAGACGATAGCCCTCCCTCCAAGGAGGGAGCTAAGGAGACCCATCACTCGGGACCGAGCACCACTGCCATCCCGCCAACTGCTTAATACACGTTTGATGAGCAAACATGGCTTTGGAAGTCACAGTACTGGCGGGTGTTCATGCCAGGGGGTCGGTGCTCGTGAAATCCGGGTGTGGTATCACCTGGCCCTTTCTTAAAAGGCTGTGTGTGTGTGTGTGTGTGTGTGTGTTTGCATCTGGGGACATCAACTGCAGATGGATTTGATCCAATTTTCTCTTGCACCATACACATATAAAACATTACAACTCTATAAAAGTACAAGTGCAACTTGTACATCTGAAGTTTGCAGGAACTATGTGAGCAAATCCTATCAAAATAGCTATCTTATATGTATAAACAGCATTTGTTTTTTAGAAAAAACAATATCATAAACTGCAGAATCTGTACAAAAATATAAAATAAATTTGGGCAGCAGTTTTCTAAACAGCCAGGTAAATGCAACACTTACGAGGAGTAGTTAATGCCTCTAAAAAGGCTCAATTGCCAAGTCAACCTATACAGGGCAAAAATGCCAGGAAAGGTACTGAGATTATCTAAATAATATATATATTTTTCTTTTTTACCTCTTGCAATAAAACTTATAGAAAAAATAGACAAATATGCACATGCAATTTACAGCTTTTCCTCCTTAATCCTTGTGCTTCACTTTAACTGTCTATGTTCATCACTCAACGTTATGACACTGTCTTTAAATGTGTTCTTTCCTATACCAGGGTAGCCGGTCTCTGAGGAACCACTCCAAAAAACATATTAAAAGTGGTCATACTTGGATGAAGGCACTCCAACTCTGCTCAAAGCAAAAACTAATGTAATCCTTTTGTAAAATTTTCTTTTTCTCTGAAAAAGGCAAGCAAGGGTACATGCACAGTGCGGAGAATTGTCAGGGTGGTGAGAACGCTCGCAGTGTCTGGTTGGGCACTGTTACCGGGTCCCCGGGTCTCAGGACCCAACGAGCACCTCCATGATGTGGTCTAGCTCTGTGAGGTCCATTTTGAAAGGCTGACTTGGGGTGACGGGCTGACTGCTGTAAGGAGCCAGGGTCTTAAGGAGGTCATCGGCCGACACAGGGGCCATTTTTGAGGCTGTCCCCGATGCAGATGTGCAGGGGTCAAAATCATACATGGACGTGTCAATGTCAGCAAACAGGATGTCATCCAAGGTCAAGTCTGTCAGGAAACCTGTGGATGTTGTGATTTCAAAATTGCCAGGCAGAGAGTCCATCAGTTTTGAGTCCTCCGTGCGACCTTCCTGGGACCCCTCAGGTCTTGGGAGGCTAGCCCCGCTGGAGGTCCCTTTCAAGTTGTCAGTCATTGCCACTGCGGCCTCTGTGGAGGTAGATGTGGGACAGAGCTCCTCGATCTCATCCAAGGCCGAGGAGAAGCTGTCCTTTTCCTGCGGAAGGGCTGGAGGGGAGAGTCTTGTAGAAGATGCAGGCTGCACAGTCTGCGAAGTGCAAAAAGTGTCATCCTCATCTTCAAGCAGTGAGGCAGGGGTGAGGCAGGCCTCTAGGGGTGTAGTGCTTCCCAGGTCGCAGGGGTGAGTGGGAGGGGATGCCAGGTGGCTAAAGGCAGGTGGTGCCTCCCGGTAGCTGTCGCTGAGTGAGTCGCTGGGCTGGGAGGAGGGGGTGAACACAGGTCTCAAGCTGCCTTCCTGCTTGAGTTCCTCCTGGATCCGCCTCAACATGTTGTTAATTAAAACGGTCTTTTGCAAGCTGGGCTCTGTCAGGGGCCGGTGGTTATAGAGTTTCATAAGGGAAATGTTGAAGATAGTCTGGCGCTGTAAGGTGTAAGACACCTTGGATGGACCGTCGGAGGGAGACACGACTTTGCCTTCCAGCCCATCTTCATGCTCATCAAATTTCCGTTTTCCTCCTTTACCCAACATATATCTGCAAAAAAGAAAGGCAGGAAACGGCATGAATCACACAAAGGTTAACTTCCACTGTAAGAAAGACACTAGTGTGGAGGTCAGAACGTGGACCTCAATCTCTTGCCCAGGTTACTAAGGAAAGCAGATGGTTTAACCAGTAAAAGGAAAGACCTTTTAGAAGGAGACAGAACTGGGAGTTCTACCCTTGAATGCCTGCAGAGCAATTTTTATCACTAGGTAGTCTGGCAAATATATTTCTTGAGAAATGTGTACGACACAGACAAGTTAGGAGTTACCATGGAAACCATGATTTTGACTTTCTCAGCTCATGTGCTTATGTTCGCATGCCTCACATTACCATGCAGGTTCGGTTTCCATCCCCCAAATGGATTTATATTTAAAGCTCAAGAAAACACAATGCTATGACCTGAATAGGCAAAGGTGTCATAAATTACAGCTTGAACCCTTCATGGATGATTAAAAGAACAAGTCAGAGAAGAGGGGACATGTTCAGTTTTGGCACAATTGTGTATGCTTTCAAAATATTTTTTTTCTTCCTCATTATGCACAGCGCCTTTCTGGCTGTTAGGTGACATGTGGGGAAGCACTTGGCCTGTGTTAAATGACCACAGAGAGCGCACTGCCATTGCTTTTCAGTCTACAATCAACTGGCCAGATGTAGACTTCTCTGCCTAAGTTTCTCCTTGGCTCAATTCACTGCAAACAGTCATCTGAATGCAACTGCATTAATTTTAAAGTAATCTGCTTTGATCATAGGCACTGCTGTTTGGGTATGTGAGACATTTCTGTAGAAAATACCTACTCTGATTCTAGAAATGTGCATATACTTCAGGGGAACAAGGACCAGACTTCCAGAACTGGATAATGGGTTGAGTTAAAAGCTCTGAGACACCATCCTCAGCTAGTTGCCATCTCTGTACCGTGGTCCTCCCAACTATCCATGGTCACACCGTCATCACCTCATTTCAGAACACCTCCCTGCAACAGATGGCTCTCCAGTCCATTAGCCTCTGCCACACACACCTCCCCTTCCTAGACATTTCATCCAGAAAGTTCTGCAGTTGCCCCGGCAAGAATGCCTGGTTCTAATTAAGCCAGGCCTGTGCTTGCTCCATCACCCTCTCTACAGCACTCACACCCAGACATGTGCTGATCATCTCTAAATGTGATTCATTCCCATGATAGCTTCATACACATGCCATTGCTTTGTGGTTACTTGATTTTTCTTCTAAATGCTCAGTACTTTTTACTGCATTGCTCCAGCTGACTGATCGTGCCTCCTCAAACCTTGTATTAGCTCATTCCACATACACACTGTCTCAGGCACTCTGGGGAGTGGCCTCCTCGGGAGACCCCAGTGGTCTCCAAGAGGCCATCTCCTGCACCTCTCCACCTTTGTACTTAAAGTCTCATGCTAAAGGAATAAGGCTAACAAGGTCTGTACAGTTTGCAGAGCTTCCTCCACTATTACCATGCTGTCTTTGATCAGAGCGGACCTTCTGGGACCACAGAGCCTTGCACACGATTCTGTATGCAGAGACTGCCTTTCGATGCCTCAGTCTCCAGAAGAAAAAGAGAAAGACAGCTGTAACTTATCAGTGTCAGCATCAGCTTGAGATTTGCTAATACTTATGAAGAATGTGGAGCTACTTGTATGAAACACTTCCCCTCATTTTGTAAGCATTAACAAAATGGCTGTCAATCACTAGGACCAAAGACCAGTCCTGTAATTAACTGTTCTGAGACAAGGAAGCTATGACAGCAACTGGTTTATTTAACTCCTTACCTGACAGACATGATTCTACTGTTCAGTGTGCTAAAAGTCTCATCTGTATTATCTGTTTACTTACTTTTCCTACCTAAAATATCTGTGCTTATTTAAACTCAGGGATAAATCAGAGTAGAGGTACTTTCATTTCACTTTGTAAAAAACTTTCTACTTTATACACTGGAAGTGTATCGAAAAGGCATCGAAAGGCAGTCTCTGCATAGAGAACCAGACAACTGGGTCTTGAAATGTGTAACTGCATTCACAATTAACTGTATTCACTTACAACTTACGCATTTAAATGCTTCCAGAAAAATTTCACTTTTGCCCAAGAGTTTCTAAGTACATTTAATTCTCACATAAAGTTATCTAATTGATGTTATGTGATCATGCGAACACACATGAATTAGGGTATCCAAGCACACACGTGTGCACACTCTACAGAAGTGTACAAAGCCAGTCTGTGATCTGCTGCTGGCATTACAATAAGGAGAGACATTACATCATTTACAAGCTTTCACAGCAAAATTACAAAGTATTTATACATCGAATAGGAGTATCTTTGTATTTTCACCTCATTTTCAAGTGACGATTTTGTTTTACTGAAGTCCTAGAAAGTCTAGGGTGAAAAAACAAAACCAAGGTGGTCCATCATCACAGAAGGTTTGAGAAGCACTGAACCCAACTGTTGACAACTAAACGCAAATCAGTAAGCTCATCTCCACTTTGAATTTCTGCTGGTTTTCTAGAGGAAAAATAACCTTAGGTAAAAGGGTATGTACTTTTTAGTCACCAATGTCGCTTTTTGTTTGTGTGTATGTTTGTTTTTCAGTTGGACTGGGGATTGAACTCAGAGTCTTAGCACTGACTATATCTCCAGCCTTTTTATTTTTATTTATTTATTTTTTTGGTGGAACCGGGGATTGAACTCAGGACCTTGCACTTGCCAGGGAAGCGCTTATTCTACTGAGCCATCTCCCTGGCCCCTCCTTTTTATTTTTGAGACAGAGTTTTGCTGTTACCCAGGCTAGCCTCGAACTCTTTATCTTACTGTTTCAGCCTCCCAGAGTGCTGGAATTACAGGCATGTGCCACCAAACTGGGCTACAACAGTTCTTTTTCAGCAATACATTTCTCTAAAAATAAGCACAGAGCATACAGAACTCACTGAAAAAGCTCAGAGGCAATGCAGCGCTGTAGGTATTTAATAGAATTCCCACAGCTCAAAGAGATCTGTGGAGATACTTTCAGATGGATTTCAATGTGAAAAGCACCTAATTTCCAATTAGAATGATCCAGCTAGTCATAGCTGTTGTGATAATCCCATTGATTTAGAAAAAAACCTGATAAGACATTTGTAACAGGGCCTGGAAGGGGAGGGTGGAGGGCCCTTCTAACCAAGTCTGTGAGCAGAAAGATATTCAGAGCGAATCTTGGGTATTCTTCAAGTGTGTAATAAAAGGACCCCTAGTAGGAATAGGTTTCTTGTATCTAAGGCAAAACTGGCTCCATACACCCAGTAAAACTGCAAAACACACACAATCCTGATTTTTAACCTTTATCTAAATCAATAAAGAAATAAACACAACATAATCAAATTTATGCCACAGTTTTACTTAAAAATGAAGTCTTTCCAAAGTTTGCCCAATGCACCATAGCAACATTACAATTAGCCTGGTCAGAAGGGGCCTCCAGCTCCTTTAAGGGGGAGGGCAGCAGGAACTCTCACTCGGGCTTTGTGTAACAACCAGCTCCTTAAGCAGGGCATAATTTAAAGAAGAAAACACAAGACATGCCCTCAAGAAGCAGAGGGCAAGAAGCCAGGCACGTGGGCCCCTCCTGGCTTCTCTAGACCTGTCTCATGCTGGCCAAGGCCAGGATGGCCAGCTCCACTTTCTCCTCAGGCATTCGGAGGAAAATAACAATAGCTCTTTAAGTGCCTTGGAGAGGCACGTGACCTTTCAAAAGGCCTCACTAGGCAGCAGCTCGAAGATGAAGCAGTAGCAGGAGCTCGTTAAGGGCTTCCAGGGAACACTAGGGAGGGAGGCTCCCCCTGACTGCAGCGCAAGGACTCCAGAGCTGTGGTCTGGAGTTCACCCAGGAGGGGCTGGGGACGCACTGGCTTCCCTGGCTACCACATGGCTTTGTCCTCTCCCTCAGCTTGGGAAGACCCTCACCTAAAGCCCAGGTCTTCTACCCAATTTTTCCAACAAACATCCAAAGAGACCCTGAGCTTCAGAACTGGATAAGAAAGCCTCACACAGAGAAGTCAGGTTAGCATTTGCGCCCACCTCTACCACCCAAAGGGGCAGCCAACTAACCACAGTCACTTTCTATTAAATAGTCACTGGCTCCAAAGGAAAGCTTGAGATAAAACACCCTCTCCCCCAAGAAATGTGTTAGAAACAAATTCTCAGCATGCAACATTTTTCAGTTGTGTTTGTTTTCAGAGTTTTTGGCTTTGTGGTGCTGGGACTCAAACCTAGCCTCACACATATGCCAAGCAATCACTCTTTTATGGAGATACACACCCAGTCCTGACTATATTTTTAAAAATAAATCTGACCAACTATTAACTACAGCAAACTAAGTTTTGAAGTGCCTGCTTAAACAAAGCACTCACCCTCGAGATGCTGTGGTTCAAACCCAGATACTCACACAAAACCAGAAACGCCCTCAAGACATCTGGCTGCCAAAAAAAAAAACCAACCAAAAAACTTAAGTTTTGGGGGAAAAAAAAGTACAAAACTCCTTAAGACCAAAATAAAAGGAACTTTCCAGGTCTGTAGCACAACCTGTCTGTACACCAGGCCTGGTCTTCAGCTGTAGAGCTTTTTATTAGGAAGGACTTTGGCCACAAAAGCTACAATCTGTTGGGGCAGATGATCAAAAATTAACAACTATCACTAGCAGTTTTCTCAGCAGACAAAAGAGCAGAGGGCCAGGAGACTGGTTTACCTGCCTGTTCATGTTCACCAATTCCTGATTTTGAGCACCTTTCGCAGTAGAGTATCTGAGAGATTACTGAGTGCCGGGGTCATCGGGAAATAAGGTGGGTGACTCCGTAGCCCAAAGTTTACATTTTGAGTGGAATGTCTCTGTCTCCAACCTGCGGACAGTGAACCCAATGAAGGCACAGACTGTGTCTGCGGGGTCACTGCTGTATCCTCAGTGCAGAACGGCCCGCAAGTAGTTGCTGAGTAAGTGAACAAACAGTAAGGGGAAAGAATAAGAAAAGACACAGGGACAGCAGAGAAGCACAGAAGAGCCAGGTCTGCGTGCAAGTTTGGCCTCCGTGAGGACTGCGTGCACAGAGGTGTGAGCAGGCAAGAGGCGCAGACCTCAGGATTAGCTTCACAGGTGCAGCTGGCCATAAAGCGCTCTACAGAGCTAGGCAAGAAAGCACCAGCTCAGACAGCCCTTCTCTTTTTTTCTGTTCTCAAACATGGGGAGGCAGCGGCCGCACAGGCTGGCCAGCTGAGGAATCTGCATTTGCAACGTGTTTCTAGCTGATACTGTTATGAGCGCATCTGACAACTACAATTTCCTCTTTTCCCCAATCAGACCAGCTCATATTTTAAACTTGAAATTATCTTTATTCGGTTCATTCTGATTCAAAAGATCTTTCCTATTTGTAGCTAAGTCACAGGACAAAAAGGAACAACCCCCCCCCCATGTTTTTGTTGTTGCTTTTAGAGAGGCAGGTCTCACTGTGCTGTCCAGACAAGTCTTGAACTCCTGACCACAAGTGATATTCCTGCCCTAGGCTCTGGGCAGCTGGCCTTGCGGTGTGAGCCCTGGGGCCTAGCTTGACAACTGATTTCTTTTTAAATACTTCATGCAGAACAAAAATTCTAAAGCTCAGTTTGAATGTTAAATAAAGCTCAGCCTATCAGACTGAGACATCAGACATCAAAGGACAGTGAATTTTAAAATAATTTTACCAGGTGCAATTTTAAACCATTGGAAAGGTAACTTTTTTATTCACCTCATGTTTGGGTTTTTAAAATTTTATTAACAAGTAAAATAATCAGAAACTTTTAAGAGATGAGTATGGCTGGGGAGATGGCTCAGTAGAATAAGCACTTGCCTGGCAAGCACAAGGACCTGAGTTCAAT